>OY755239.1:5154443-5401767 GCA_963576725.1 Azorinus chamasolen | reverse complement strand
TATAAAGCCTTTATTAGCGGTGTGAATCCTACTCGGATTATTCAGCACTCTGCGCTCTAAAGCCTTTATTAGCAGTGTGAATCCTACTCAGATTCTCGTCGGGATCCAGAATATAATTAACCCTTTCGATGACAAATAAATTTCACCTGCTATGATTGCCGTCTGCTTTGGAATTCAAAGTGGCATTTTCTTTAACTTGTTCACAAAAATATTATGCGTGTCAACAGTGAAGACGCCGAGTTACTCTGCATCTCTTCTGAATCCAAACTGTTTGCAAAAGTTATCACGGATTCACCCGCATAGTTATTTTTAGACCCAACCTCTTTGAATAAATCTACCGAAAAGGAGCATAAACTAGAGAAAAGGAAAATTTTAAAATTCTGTATAGTTTGAAACCACTGTGATAAATAGAGCATTTGCTCCTGTAGGAGCAAATGCTCTATTTATCACAACGGTTTCACAAAGTGACATTTACAGAAGCGTCAAAAAGTGTAAATATGTGGGAACGAGTTATAAGGGCACTGTTGTTTTTAGAACTTGACGAAAAGCCTATACCTCATACGTAAAGATGCCTTTTGACAGCTTCATAAACAGAGTAGACCCATGTCACTGATATTAGACAGCTCATGTGGGAGCCCTCTGATCAGGATCTGTTCTGTTTACCTATCATCATAAAATTATTTCTAGATCAGATTCAGCCGTTTCTACCAAAGCTGAAAATCTTGTGTTCATGATATTCATGATATCCGTTCTTACATGAATATTCATGAGATAAATGGTTAAGCGGTTCCCGGCTGGATGGTGGATATGGTATGGGCGTAACATTTGGTGCAGCTAAAGGGGATGAAGGTAGAAGTGTAACAGCAAGGCTGTTAGATACAGTAGAACTTGTCTTAACCCTTCGCTTGCTATTCGCGTCAATATACCTACATGTAAATAGTGAATACCCAGATGAGACAGCTCCTGCAGGAGCTGTCTCATCAGGGTCTGCACTATTTACAAATTGATTGTGCAACCAGTGCAATCCACTTGTACACAGTGAAGATATATGTAATTATACAACAGTGCATGGGTAAATAAGGAGAAATGTATTTTAAAATTCAGCAAGCGAAGGGTTAAAAGTGGCTATCAAAACAGGTCTAATTATGGGTCAGTAAGTCAGGTGGTAGTCTCGTCAATGAACAGTAACAGACAACATGCTGTTTTCGCTTAAACCGAAAGTAGCTCCATATATCCCCATTTAGAGTACACAAATGTGAACTAGGCAGGCGGTAGCTTAATAAAGGTCAAAAGTAGTGCAAAAAAAGTCCTATATGAGCTTTCTGTATTACTTTTGCCCTGCATTAAGCAACCACCTGCTTTTAACACTCCTGTGTTCGTTTAATTAATAGCCGCTTAGGACAGGTTCTAATGTAGCTTCCAAATTCGGTAGAGCTAGCTCTTTGGCGACGTTGTGATGTAATCTAGGGCCTATCTCAAGACTTTAACACCCCACCTAATGAATATACATGTATGTAAGAAATAATAACATCGTGCATGTTTATTAGTCGAATTTTGAACACGTGATGTTTAGCCATGACAGGCCCAGTAGAATCAGGGTGCATGCTTATAAAGCTGTTTGGTTGAGTCTGAGTTCGTTCTCAAGCTTTTGATTTGTCAGATTTGAGTTCTCAAGCTATTGATTGGTCAGAAGGCTCAAATCTGACCAATCAAAAACTTGAGAAGGAACTCAGACTCAACTAAAAGTTTTATAAGTATGGACCCAGGTCTGTTTAATTCCAAAAGCCAACAGCAGACCCTGAACAGAGGGCCTGAATGGATCGAACGGTTAACCCGTTACTGGTGGTGCTTTTGCAGACAAATCAGACTCAGATCAGACGCCCCTGTAGGGATGTAGTCCATATCAACACCAAACAATTTATGAGTATATGCCATTGTATAATTTCAGCTAATAAATATTCAAGACGTCATTATTTCTGAAATGAATATTCAACTAGGAAAGGCGACGTAGAGAAATTGGATCGCCGCCAGAGTTGTGCCAGTGTGTGGTTACATACATTTTTCCATGCCATAGAAACAGGGATAGTAAACAAACGATAGCAGTGAAAGAAAACAATACCATTTCAGATCTTATACTTGACTGGGCACTGCCTGGCTCCCATTGTCTATAAAGTCTCCAAGCAGTCAATATTATCAACATTTAATAGGCCCGCAAATAGCCGGAAGGGTGAGTAATAAGCTATATTTAGATATGTGGGTTCCCCCTTTATTTTCCAACTTTCTAAACAGTTGCTATCGTTTTAGGTACATATATTCCCTAAAATATATTTATGTTATTACTATTTATCAAACAAGAAACTATTTACAAAGCTAGTGATGCTGCTTATCAATAATTAACGAAAACGAAAGTTATACCATATACGATCTGCTGAAACGTACATTGCTATATTTAACTCTCCTATTTTTGTCTGGTTTTATAACGTATATGATATTCCCTTATAATTTAAAAATGTTTAAATAAAAATTATCAATCAAGTAGCGAATACCAAGGATACAATAGCTCTTGGGGTCAGTTTTATGAGTAATTGTCGAAAACGAAAGTTACAATAACATTACGTTTGACCTATTTATATAACACAAATTGTCAATATAAGTCCTGACAAAATTATCTGGGGATCTAATAAGACATGTGTGGTGCTGGGAACAGGTCTGTAGATATCTGTACGTACTGATCCTGAAGAAGCTCTCTGATCAAGGTATGCACTGTTTGCTGAACCAACGCCATCGGTGTCAATGGCTTATAATACCGGCACTATACTGTTTGCTGTACTACCTTAACAGGAAAAATAATTGTATTCCAAAATAAGAAAACTGGACGGGTTTTCTTAAAATAATATAGCAATATAAATGCGTTAATGAGAGTTTCTTTTCTACAGCTCTGTGGTTAGACCTAATATCCTGGATAGTGTACACATACTTGCTGGTTACTTTGCCAAATCATTTTACGAAATACATTGTATTGACTATCTCTACCTAATAATGATAAATAGTATTTAACTTACTATAGATAAGTACTTTGTGGCTTCTTAATATGTAATCCCTTTTTAATAAACTGAGTTGAGAATCATGTCCAAACACTTTAAATACGTTATATTGTTGTGTCTGATATTTAATAAATAGAAGGCGGAGCGTAAGCATATCAATCCGCTTCGTGTTTTTAAAAAAATGTCCTTAAAAATATGATAATGTTTAAGCACATAATTACCCAGCTTCTTTTTTCAGTAAAGTTTACCCAGCAATTGGCGATTTCAACTGGTTTAATATTTTGTTTATTCTCCAAGAAGTTACACATGGAAAAATAGATCCAAATATACCTTAAACGACCATACTAAGCTTTATTATGTATCTGGGTTAAGATATGAACCTAAACACTTATAAAGCCCATAACAAATTTCAGACTACATGCTGATCCAGTGTAGGTGCTAGTAGAAGTCTGTTCTGTGCAGTTTACAACATTGAATGTATGTGTTTACATATATTCCCCTGTTTCAGTTTTTAATTTTGTGCAAGAGATTTCTTTTCAGAATGAACCAATGCTTGATGGGGAATGGTTTAGCAGAATGTGCGAGGGAAGATGGTGGCTATTTTTCGAAAATGTAAACACTGATAATGTGCACAAGTGTATTTTTCCGTTCTCAGAATGCCCGCCCCCGCTTTTAATGTATACATTTGCAACGGAGTTTTTCGCCCATTTAATAATATTGCGGTCATACCAGCTAATTACAGATGGAGGAAGACCCGATGATTTTTTCACGTAAGGAACAAATTGCATAGTCACCCGGGCAGAACCGTCAACCAACCACGGTCGACCTAGTCAGCTAGAAGGTTTCCTCACATGAAATATCCAAATATCTGGGCCGGGATTCGAACTACAGTCGTGTTGTTGTGATTGTCAGTCGAAGACCACAACAACTCGGCCACGGAGGCCGCTTTTAAAATACACCATTCAGTGAAATGATTCATTTCTCTGTAACCGAATGTTCGCTAATTCGAATTCAGTGGCGTAGTTAGCGATACGCACTTATACACGTGTGTACTTTGAAATCTGAAATATAAGTATGGCCAAATGGAACAAAAATCGAAGGCTAAGCTGGTAGACATTGACAAATAGTCTGTCTTGTAATGTAAGCTTTAACCAATTTTCTCATATCGCGTTTGATGCCTCTGCAAAATCACATTCTGAATTCATTGGAGCAAATGCTCCATTTATCACAATGGTTTCGAAATTGCACAATTTTAAATTTTCCTGGGAACATGCATTTCATGGTCCCTTATAGCCATGGTGCGTATATTACATTTGTATTCAGCTACACTCCGGGTGTCCTGTTTATGGAGACAATATCTTCATTTTCGATTAGGCCTCCGGCCCATACACAAACGTCATATCATACATAATGGAAACATAATTCGCAGCAATGGAGCAGAGGCTATATATAAAAAAGTTATTTTTTTGTCTCGAGTAAACCACATCTTTTACTATATAATTGTAAACTTATATGTACATGTATATACATGTATATTACTTGCAAACTCTTTAACTCTTTTCCTCATATAAACGCATTTCACTCATTTGCAAACAGAGTAGACCCAGATCAGACCGTCTGATCAGGGTCTGCTCTGTTGGCTAATGAAATTCAATAGATATGTATCTTAGTTTCTAAAATGGCTTCAATGTGCCACATTACATACGTTTTGTATTTCATTATATAACTATTTTGTCCATGAATATTTAGTAGGTATTGAAAGTTGTAATAAATATAGAACAGGGAAAGGGTTAAACCGGACGGTTCCTATAGGAACCCCTGATCCTGAGCCCCAATATTTAGCATTTATGCTTACGCCTTAATAAAGCACATAGTTTCGCTTAAAGATGTATTTGTGCTATTATACAGTAAAATGCCCCTGAACCGCACGTTCAATTTAGAATAAACATCAGGTAGCAGCTTAATGCAGGGTGAAAGTCGCGCAGAAGTTAAGCTCCTCTAAGAGCTTTCTGTATGACTTTCACTCTGCATTAAGCAGCCACGGCAAAACCTCTCTATAACGACCATTAAAGTACATAAAATATTTTGTGTTAAAGACAGGTGGTTGCTTAAAGCAAGGTGAAAGTTAAACAGAACGCTCCTATAGGAGCGTTCTGTTTTACTTTCACCTTGCTTTAAGCAGCCACCTGTCCTAAATACCAACTAATAAACACAAGTTAGTGGCCGTTATAGAGAGGTTTTACTGCACTTGCCTAAAAGTATCTAAAGTCTTCTCTACTATATTTCCGGTTTAGAGGAGTTTTACTGTATTGGTATTTATAATCCTACTCTGCAAATATGCACATTATATAAGCATTTACAATGGAAACATTGCAGATTCAGACAAAGAACTCCAAGAGAAATCCAATTGTCCCTATACTCACTGGTTTGCATAAATTGACGCATTCATCATTAACATAAATAGTACATGTATTATGATTAATGTGATTAATGTAAATAGTGCAGATCCGAATATAGTATCTCATAGAGCAGTCACGTGATCAGGGTTTACGCTGTTTTTTCAATCATCGGCCATTGAGAAGAGGTGAAAAAATAACAAACATTCTAAACTCGGCCATATCAATAACACATACATGTACATTTGTATTTTTAGAACATCACATGCTTGTTTAAAATATACATACACGTAATATAGCACAAAATTCTTGTGTCCAGACATATTGATCTTCAATTTTGAATATGTTTATTTAACCTTTTCTTTATCAATATTCATGAAAGAAATAACGACATCATGAACAATTCTTAGGTGAATTTTTTGTAATGTAAACTTTTCAAGGGGTTATTGTTTTGGTTTGACAAAAACTGTCGAATGAGATATATATCATGCTAAAAGCAAACAGAGAAGACCCTGATCACACGGCTCCTATAGGAGCGTCTGGTCTGGAACTTCTTTGTTTGAATGCGTTAAAAGGCGTTTACAACTTTATACAATGTATGAAGGAAATGGTTAAATCGTTTGAATATATAGCTACTGTCAGTACAAACAATGGCTGATTATGGACACACTATGTCACTATGCCTCCCAAACATATCCTAAACAAACCTTAGGTTTATATCCAAGTCTGTCAAAATATACTAACATTTCATAGCAAAGCCGGACATATCTATCATTTGGCATGGTCCTTAATGTCCTTAAACTAATTTTGCAGCATATGCACATGTAAAGATATCGGGAATCACCCCAGTAATGTGACATTATACATGTATACGCATGCGTATTTGCATTTGCGGCATATATATAACATCGGGAATTACCCCAGTATTGTGTCATTATATACGCATGCGTATAAATTTGCATTTTGTAATTCATGTACTTTACATGCAACAACATGAACATTTTCAGTACATTTGCCATTATTCGGAATAGAACAACAGAATGGGCGTCATTTTATCATCAAAGTAGGAAGTTTAAAGTTTTACACACTGAGAAGTTGTCGTCTGTAAATAATGTCGTCTGCTGCAATTTTAAAAATACAATTTTCTTCCATTCCTTATGAAAACAGTGACAGAGTGTCAAACAATTTGGATCCTGATGAGACGCCGAGTTACTCGGCGTCTTTTTTTTTTTATCAAAACTCTTTGCAAAGGTTATCACAAATTCGAAAAGAAGGAGGTTGAGGGATAAAAAGGAAATTTTGAAACAATGGTACATTTGCTTTACAATATAAACATATTGACGTATATACAGTAGAATCCCTCTAATACGACCACTTAATGAATAAAATTGGCTGTCTTAATAAGCATGTGGTTGCTTAATGCAGGACGAAAGTAATGCAGAAAGCTCCTGCATAACTTTCGTCCTGCATTAAGCTACCACCTGCCTTTGTTACTGTGAATTATGCCCCTTTTGCTGGTCGCATTAGAGGGGTTTTACTGTAATAGGCAAACTTTAGGCAGAACAATGATATTGTCACCGGAAGTGATCATGGTATGAAATACGAACTTTAGGCAGAACAATGATATTGTCACCGGAAGTGACCATGGTATGAACTATGAAATTTATGTACCAGAGTACAATCATTGCTATGTATACAGTAAACCTCTCTTAATCGGACGATAAATTTAGTATAATATCGGTCTTGGAAACAGGTAGATAGATAGATAGATTTCAACATAAAATGTACAATCACATGGCAATCTGTTATTAAAACATACATTATAAACAAGCAACAATATGTATGATTGTTTAAAAAGCCATGTCAATCAACATTATATGCCAAGGATGACACATTAGCTGCTTAATGAAGGGTGGGGTCATGCAGAAAGCTCCTAGAGGAGCTTTCTACATGACTTTCACCCTACATAAGCAGCCACCTTCCTAAAGTAGTTTGTACCCATATAAGACACCGACTGACTCAGTGTTGTATCACTTTTATAAGTAGTTTGTACCCATATAAGACACTGACTGACTCAGTGTTGTATCACTTTTCAAACTGTTTGACACTGATGATGTCGTGTTTTTCAATAGAAATACAGTTGAACTGCGATATCTCGAACTTCGGGATAACTCGAACTAAAAGTTCGGTCCTTCAAAAGTTTACATAATTGTATCATTACGCATATCTAGAAACACACGTGACAGCTTAATGCAGGTCGTAAGTCATGTTGAAAGTTCTTACAGGAGCTTTCAGCATTATTTTAGATCTGCATTAAGCTGCGATCTTGAGAAATTGTCCAGATTTGAAATCGGATAACTCGAACCTATGTTATCTCGAAGTAATCAGTATGATCCCTTGAAGTTAGATAAATCGAAGTTCGACTGTACAAGAAATCTTGACTTTTTGACAGTTTTTCACGTGGAAATATCATACGGATGAGTGGTCGAGTCCAAACTGTAAGATCCTCTGTTCCGACGTTTAAAAAAAGAAGATACGAGCGAAAAGTTAGTTGCTAGAAATGAAGATGACATGTTTTTGTAGACGACGGTTACTGTAATAGGCTCATCTAATCAACGCTAGTGACACGATGTTCACACTTGTCTAAACCTGTTTTAAGCGGCCATCAAAAGAGGTCTAATTATGCGTCTGTAAGGCATTTGGTAGCCTAATGTAGGTCAAAAGTAATGCAGAAAGCTTCTATAGGGGCTTTTTGTATTACGTTTGTCCCGTAAGCTACTATCTGTTTTAGACTCTTATGTTCAATAAATGAATGGCTTAACCCTTGCCCTTATGTAAGCGCATTTTCACGCATCTGCAAACAGATTAGACCCACATTAGACAGCTCCTATATAGATAGGAGCCGTCTGATTAGGGTTTGCTCTGTTTGCTTATCGTGAAGCAAATTATAAAAAATAATCTTATTAATATTCATGACGTCATTATTTCTTACATGAATATACAACAGGGAAAGGGTTAAGGCAGGTTCTATTGTACTGATATTGTGGTTTCCGCAGAGTCTAGCCTCAGTGCTTATGTCAGAAAATTCTTCATCATCCGGAGCAGCCTCTGTAATAGAATAAAATCAAATATATCATGAACGCTTTTTCACACTTTTGCTAACAGTAGACCCAGATCAGATGGCTCATCTGATTAGGGTCTGCTCTGTTTGCTTATGACATTAAAATAGATCTGACTTTACAATATATGACTGAAATACTGTTAAGACGTAAAAACCAAACCAAACCAAACTACAATTTCTACCAATATTGTACATATGCCATTATAAGAATTCAGTTAACAATTATCCATGATATCATTATTTCAACAGATAAATGGTTATTTAACCCATTCCCTCATAGGCTATTTTAGACACAACCTCTTTGAATAAATCTACCGAAAAGGAGCATTAACTAGAGAAAAGGAAAATTTTAGAATTTTGTAAGTTTGAAACCATTGTGATAAATAGAGCATAGAGTCGTCAAAAGTCGTCAATATGAGGGAAAGGGTTAAGCGACTTCTAAATAGAATTATGGGGGTTAAGGCATGTGGTAGTTTTATGCAGAGCGGCAGTAATGCAGATAGCCCCCGTATGAGCCTTGCTTTAAGCAACCACCCTTTAAGGCCACCCATGTGTATTCAATAAGTGGTTGCTTTAGAGGATTTCTATTGTATTGGTTAACTGGGCTGTAGCCCGTTTCTTCATAGTAATGACTTCTTTACACATTTGCAAACATAGCACACCCAAAATCAAGCAGAATCGGCAGATGCTTTCTAATCAGGATTTATTCTGTTGTGAAATAAAACACAGTTTAGAATAAACTGGGTCTTGTATATTTGAACAATTAAGAAGCTCACAGTCAATCTGTACATTCCCGTAAAACAAAATAAACATCATCTACTTATATCCTCGATCTTACCGCGATACGAGTCGGACACAATCACCCCATGTATCAACCCTGAATTCTTTATTCTTAGTCTTGATTCGCAATTTCAAATAGATTGGGCCCAGATTGAAACACCGAGGAACTCGCGTCTCATCAGGATCCAATCTGTTTGACACTCGAGTCATAGTTTCTCCAAAGTCTGTTCGAATCGGAGGTCAGTGAAAAGTTAAGTAAATCAGAGACCGAGCAACAGCATTTTTTTCCAGCATAAGAAGTATCTACAGTAAAAGCCCTCTAGTGCGATCAGCAAAAAAGGGGCATAATTCACAGTGGCAAAGGCATGTGGTAGCTTAATGCAGGACGAAAGTTATGCAGAAAGTTCCTATATGAGCTTTCTGCATAACTTTCGCCCTGCATTAAGCAACCACCTGCTTATATAAAGTCAGCCATATTTATTCATTAAGTGGTCGCATTAGAGGGTTTTACTGTATATAAAGGTTTGATAAGGGTCACCAAGCTTTGGAATCAAAAACAAAACTTGTAACATGGTAGCTTAAATTGGCCTGACATCTGTATAAAAAGCTTCTAATATCAACCCTTGTCCCGCTAAGGTTCCTCGACATAAATCGCATTTGCAAACAGCGTGGATCCAGATGAGATCCAATATGTTTGAACCTTTGTCAATAATTTCTAAAAAGCTTGCGCCTTGAACACTTAGTCATGTGCAAACCAAACAGCTTGGATCCAGATGAGAAGACGAGTTACTCGGCACCTCATCAGGATCCAAACTATTTGACACCCGGTCAGTAGTATTTCAAAGGATCATGATCCAAACTGTTTGAAACCCAGTCAGTAGTATTTCAAAGGTTTGATTGATCCGGAAGTAGTCAAACTAGCACCAGATCCAAATTTGAACAGACAACAAGTACAAGTACAAAAGTTTATTCGGCATAAACAAACAGTGCCCATTGCCATAAACAAAAGTATAATGAGAGTAAGGGTTGGTAATAAGATACAGTTGAACTTAAATATCTCGAACTTCAAGGGGCCATGCAATTTTCGTCGAGATAACAGATGTTCGACTTATCCGATTTCTAATCTGAACAAATTCTCAAGTTGAACAGCTTAATGCAGGTCGAAAGTAATGCTGAAAGCTACTATAGGAGCTTTCAGCATTACTTTCGAACTGTCACAGTATAAATGTTTCTAGATACACGCACTAATACATTTTAGTGCAGTTCTCTATTGTAAATTTTGGAGGGATCGAAGTTTTAGTTCGAGTTATCCGAAGTTCAATTGTATCTCTTTTACAGGAAAAAAAACAGTGCTGGGGACAAAAAAGTTTATATATTTCATTGTAAAGTGATTTATCGTATACATGTACCAGTTCGTCCTTGAGATAGAGACTTTTTGTTAGTCTTTAGTTGATTAAAATTTGAATTATTTTACATGTACATGAAGTTGTTCTAAGGTACAACTAAGGGACAATTTTTCCATTATGAAGATAAGAATCGCGGGTATAACCCGAATCGCGAGTATACACGTCGCAGGGTGAGGCGATAACTGCTTGGTTCTGCGGCGACACCGAATTACTCTGGTCCCGAAATAATTCGGGTAGTATTTTATACTTAATCGGCGGGAAATTCAAGATGGCCGATCTTGGAAAGAATCTCACAGAAGCTCTGAAAAATAACAAATTAAAGTATATATCAACATTTGTTCGCAAATTACACGAACTTACTACATGTTTATATGAATCAAAATTTTGTGTTAGACTACAGTTGTGCATATACTTTATAATCTCCAATTAAATCCGACGAAAAATGTTACTCCATAAAAACGTAAACAACACAGTTTCAGTGAAAAATAAATTAGCCTACAACTAAACACCACAGTATCAGACGGGACTAGTAATACCGTGTTAATAACACGAATCATTATGCAGGACACTTTTTTGTCAACTTGTAATATGAAATAGGCACAGCCTATAAGCGAGCACAGCTGCCAAACGCATTCAACTAAATAAAATGAAAGCATATGGTGAATTTGATGATTTATACACCAGATTCTAAAAGTAACAGAACAATAAACGAATACAGTACACCTTGATAAAAGTTGAAAGCACAACAAGAAAACAAATCTTAACTTAAACCATCAATCTCTTACTTTTCGTTAAAGAGGAAGTCCCTACAATGATCGTATATTTTCAATAATATCATAAAACTTGGTATCTGTTATAATAATGCTCAATCATTATTATGAAGGTTCCTAATTTGAACTTATATCGAAAAATGTCCCTGTGATACAAATAAACCGATTTCATCAATACTGATAGTTTTTGTTCTACAACACAATATTATCGACCTTTTCCGTTAAATTCTTCCGCGTTTTGCCAATGATCACCCGATCCCTTCATTGTTTTCGTAATAGCTTTCTCGGAAATGGCCGGAGAATCGCGAATAGGGCGAACAGTTACGAAACTAAAACACAAACCGAATAAAACTGAAACATAGGGGAGTAAAACCGGGATCGCCGATATGAAACACTTAGATGTTTTGTCATTATAAACGGTAATTGGATGGGGCTTTTTGTGATATACTACTTTTCAGCATATATATAAACAAATGACTTTTGTATATTTCAAGTGTTTATGAAACACGTCAAATGTAGGGACACCCCCTTTAATACATATCCAAGTCATAAAGTGGTTGATAGATCTACTTTTGGTCCAAGACTGTGACATCTTATTGGCTGATGTTTGTGTTTCAGACTTATATAAGTGACTGTCCGGCTGCAATTTATTTAATGTATGTTTAATTGTTTAGCGACGATCATGTCACCCACCATACTATGTTGATTAAAAAAAAAATGGCTTTAACTGAACCTTGGCAATAAGTCAACTTCACAAAGTACTGTAATATTTATGTGAAATAAAAGTGTATTGGTTAGCGATGTTCATGTCACCCACCATACTTCATTCAATTTCTTATAAACAAAATACTACAGTTAGTATTAAAATGTATATATATTAGCAATATATATATGTTAAATATTGTAATATAATGTGAAATAGTTGTGTATCATGGTTAGCGACGATCAAGTCATCCACCAATTTTTTACAAGATTAATGTTGTAATATATCTGTGAAATAGAACTTTGTGTATTGGTTAGCGACGATCATGTCACCCCCAATTTTTACAAGTAAAATAAGAAACTCATAATGCTGCACTTTGATGTTTAAATTATTGACATAGTCTAAATCACAAGACAGTAGATTAGTGATATTAACCCTTTCCTTCATTGCCAGAAGCGCATTACATGTATAATGTAATACTGCTTCAAGCAAGCTGAAATTAAGGTTTGGTAATGCTTAAAGCAAGATGACAAGAAACCAGAAAGCTCAAGGAGCTTTCTGCGTTACTTTCATCATGATTTAAGCTGCCATCAGATCTGTATTCACCATCATCAGTAAATATTAATTGTAAAAAATATAGTACAGGTGTCATATGGTGTTAAATATGCAGAGGATTGGTTAAAATGGCAAGACAAGCTGTGTGTTAGTTGTGGTATATGTACACCAGGTACATTTAGGTGCATTGAGATAGAAACATGCAGAAAACAGAAGATATTGATAGAGCTGTTGTGTTAGTAACCTAAATGACAATTGATGCTAATGATGGTGATGATAGACTTTAAAGTTACTGGATAGGTCAATAGGATAAGGACAATACTGTGTGCATGCATTTATAAACATGTATTTATTAAAACATACAACATAATGTTTAGCTATTTCCTATTTAGCATGGAGGAAAGGGTTAAACATTTGAACTATGTGTTTCACATGCATACAGTATATCATAGGGGTAGTTAAAAGCTATTTTCGTTTGAAATCCCATGAATCAGAATCATTTTCATCATTAAAATTGTAATTAATAGCATCATCATCATCAACAGCAGCAACATCTTGCAGCGAAGAAGGACAACTTAAGTCATTCTGAACTGTCTTGCAAACAATGGAAAACCACTTGTAGTTAGCCAGTGATCAGGATGAACTCCATCATCATTATATGAACATAACTTCACATATAAGTAGATTTTCTACATTTTTTAGAATTTGGGGCATGCCTCCCTCGTTTTTTTTGTGCTTCTTTTCTGGATGCCTCTATCCAATCTGATTATTGGTAGATTGTGCTGAGTGTTTATGTGTGCTATTTTTGTATTTATATGTCTTATGTCTTCTTCTAAAGATTTTTGTATAGTGTCAGGGAATTGGCTTGAATGAAATTTGCTGTGCTTGTTTTTGAATTTTGTCTATTTCTGAAGTGATGCTGGTGGTATGCTCCCAACCTTTAAAGTTGTGATGTCTGTGTTAAATGATGTTGCTAAGCCTTCAAGTTGTTCAATAATGTTAAATTAACTTTCTGTGTAGAGTGATTGTAATTAGAGAATATGTCTTCAAGGCTGTAGATCTATGTCTGGGATGTTAGATGTGGTTGTATGTGGGACAGACAGACAGAATGATTTTTGTAAACCAGTAGGCCTATTGAAAGAAGTCAGACAGGCTGATTTATGTAAAACAGTATCCATTTAAAGAAGGACACAAATGCCGATTGCTTGAATAAATATGCATGTTTCACTCGCATATTTATTCAAGCAATCGGCATTTGTTTAAGTAGGTCAAATTTACGAAAACCGCTTACACCGTCGAAAACACCCTACACCGGGATAAATATCTAGATGTAGATCTTATTCAAATAATGTGATGTTTTGTATTGAGAACTGATTCAAATGAAAAAAAAATCAATGTCTAAATTACTCACATACAAAGTTATTGACAGTAGGAACCGGAAGAGTAACACAGCTGAGCCTTGTATGTAAACAAAATGCACTGCAGACGGCCACATCATGTGACCACAACTACGTCACTTACAAGTTGTGGATAAATACGTCATCATACACTCGGCCTTTACCGCTAACTGGATGTCGGACGGAGATGTTTACCGAACGGAAAACATTAATTTTCTGGCAAAAAAAACCAGCGATTAAAATAGTTAAATCTAATCTATACCGAAACGAAATGCAATTTTCAATGTAGTAAGTTTTAGAATATCGATTTTCTTCGTTGTTGCGATTTGTGTGGACTGTCGGGTATTCAATCGTAACTACTCGTCATATTCCGTCATATTCCGTCAGAGTTAGGAATATAGGAATCACTCGGAACACACCGGTTATTTCCCTCCATGAATCACTCGGAACACACCGGTTATTTCCCTCCATGGTCAAAACCGGAAGTAAACATCAGCAGATCCGATTCCAGGTTAACAATGTACAGCCTACAAAACCAAAATTATATCCTACGCGTTACCATAGAGCTCACTTCGTTCGCAAGAATGGCCTTCGGCCATTCTTGCGAGCTGTGCTCGCTATAATTGGGTTCACATATAGATAGATAACCAATGACTTTATTAGTTGTAAATAGCTGTTAGCTACTGTTTTAAAACAGTAAAACACCTGACTATAAGTAAAGTTTCTTGTATCTTAGTACTAACATATTTATTTCAATTATTATTAATATGAAATAGGCACAGCCTATAAGCGAGCACAGCTCCCAAACGCATTCAACTAAATAAAGTGAAAGCATAACACCAAAATATATGGTGAATTTGATGATTTATACACCAGATACTGATGAAATTAGTAACAGCAATTATAACTCTCTAAAAGTAACAGAACAATAAACGAATACAGTACACCTTGATAAAAGTTGAAAGCACAACTTCAAATAACAATCTTAAACCATCAATCTCTTAGCCTACTTTTCTTTAATACAAGTCGTAAAGTGGTTGATAGATCTACTTTTGGTCCAAGACTGTGACATCTTATTGGCTGATGTTGTGTGTTTCAGACTTATATAAGTGACTGTCCTGCTGCAATTTATTTAATGTATGTTTAATTGGTTAGCGACGATCATGTCACCCACCATACTATGTTGATTTAAAAAAAATGGCTTTAACTGAACCTTGGCAATAAGACAACTTCACAAAGTACTGTAATATTAACGTGAAATAGTTGTGTATTGGTTAGCGATGTTCATGTCACCCACCATACTTCATTAAATTTCTTATAAACAAAATACTACAGTTAGTAATAAAATGTATATATATTAACAATATATATATATGTTAAATATTGTAATATAATGTGAAATAGTTGTGTATCATGGTTAGTGACGATCAAGTCATCCACCAATTTTTTACAAGTTGAATGTTGTAATATATCTGTGAAATAGAACTTTGTGTATTGGTTAGCGACGTTCATGTCACCCACCAATTTTTACAAGTAAAATAAGAAACTCATAATGCTGCGATGTGATGTTTAAATTATTGACATAGTCTAAATCACAAGACAGTAGATTAGTGATATTAACCCTTTCCTCCATTGCCAGAAGGGCATTACATGTATAATGTAATACTGCTTAAAGCAAGCTGAAATTAAGGTTTGGTAATGCTTAAAGCAAGATGACAAGAAACCAGAAAGCTCAAGGAGCTTTCTGCGTTACTTTCATCATGATTTAAGCTGCCATCAGATCTGTATTCGCCATCATCAGTAAATATTAATTGTAAAAAACATAGTAAAGGTGGCATATGGTGTTAAATATGCAGAGGAAAGGTTAAAATGGCAAGACAAGCTGTGTGTTAGTTGTGGTATATTTGCATGTACACCAGGTACATTTAGGTGCATTGAGATAGAAACATGCAGAAAACAGAATATATTGATAGAGCTGTTGTGTTAGTAACTTAATGTCAATTGATGCTAATGATGGTGATGATAGACTTTGAAGTTACTGGATAGGTCAATAGGATAAGGACAATACTGTGTGCATGCATATACCAGGGTTCTGGCGAGGATTGAAAATATTTGAGACATGTATCCCATTGAAAGTTAAAAAGTAGGGACATTTTCAAAATCTGTATATTTTTTTCACCATTATTCATTATGAAAATGCTATGTTTATGAATCTGTGGATCTATAACTGATTTCCTTAATATGTAAATATTTTCTCTGATCATATTCACAGTTTGATTTGATCTAAATCTGATCTGGTTACTTTGGACTATTCTGGTAAGAACTTGCATTTTTGAGACATTTGTCCCAATGACAGTAAAAAAATGGGGACATTTCTCATTTTGATGGGGAAAATGTCCCAATTTCTCGCCCTCGCAAGAACCCTGATATACATGTATTTATTAAAACATACAACATAGTGTTTAACTATTTCTTATTTAGCATGGAGGAAAGGGTTAAACATTTGAACTATGTGTTACACATGCATACAGTATTTTCTTTAAATTCTTAGGGGTAGTTAAAAGCTATTTTCGTTTGAAATCCCATGAATCAGAATCATTTTCATCATTAAAATTGTAATCAATAGAATCATCATCATCAGCAGCAGCAACATCTTGCAGGGAAGAAGGACAACTTAAGTCATTCTGAACTGTCTTGCAAACAATGGAAATTAGCCAGTGATCAGGATGAACTCCATCATACATATATGAACATAACTTCATATATAAGTAGATTTTCTACATTTTTTAGAATTTTGGGCATGCCTCCCTCGGTTTTTTTGTGTGCTTCTTTTCTGGATGTCTCTATCCCATCTGATTGTTGGTAGATTGTGCTGAGTGTTTATGTGTGATATTTTTGTATTTATATGTCTTATGTCCTCTTCTAAAGATTTTTGTTTAGTCTGTATTTCAGTGTCAGGGAATTAGCTTGAATGAAATTTGCTGTGCTTGTTTTTGAATTTTGTCTATTTCTGAAGTGATGCTGGTGGTATGCTCCCAACCTTTAAAGTTGTGATGTCTGTGTTAAATGATGTTGCTAAGCCTTCAAGTTGTTCAATTATGTTAAATTAACTTTCTGTGTAGAATGATTGTAATCAGAGAATATGTCTTCAAGGCTGTAGATCTATGTCTGGGATGTTAGATGTGGTTGTGTGTGAGACAGACAGACAGAATGTTTTTTGTAAACCAGTAGGCCTATTTACAGAAGTCAGACAGACAGGCTGATTTATGTAAAACAGTATTTAAAGAAGGACAGAAAGACTACGAAACTTAAACAGTACACTGACAGACAGACCTGCAGACAGACAGACTATATATATCTACCGGTACTCTATTTGGAAAGAACAAGTCAGATTTCACCAAGATTTAAGCTATTTTGGTTCAAAATGTAAACAATTCTATGTTGCCGTAGACCTAGTTCTTTATAAAATCTCAGTGATATCACGAAGTAAATACAGATTATTTACTTCGTGGTGATATACATTCGTTTGCATGTTTCACTCGCATATCTATTATTTAAGCAATCGGCATTTGTTTAAGTAGGTCAAATTTACGAAAACCGCTTACACCGTCGAAAAACCCTACGCCGGGATAAATATCTAGATGTAGATCTAATTCAAATAATGTGATGTTTTGTATTGACAACTGATTCAAATGAAAGAAAATTTAATAATCAATGTCTAAATTACTCACATACAAAGTTATTGACAGTAGGAACCGGAAGAGTAACACAGCTGAGCCTTGTATGTAAACAAAATGCACTGCAGACGATAAATGGAAGTCATGTGACCACAACTACGTCACTTGTAAACAAGTTGTGGATTATACGTCATCAGATTTGACACACATACACTCGGCCTTTTCTGCTAACTGGATCTCGGACGGAGATGTTTACCGAACGGAAAACATTAATTTTCTGGCAAATAAACAGCGATTCAAATAGTTAAATCTAATCTATACCGAAACGAAATGCAATTTTCAATTTAGTAAGTTTTAGAAGATCGATTTTCTTCGTAGACAAACGTTGTTGCGATTTGTGTGGACTGTCGGGTATTCAATCGTAACTACTCGTCGTATTCCGTCAGAGTTCGGAACATAGGAATCACTCGGAACACCCCGGTTATTTCCCTCCATGGTCCAAACCGGAAGTGAACATCAGCAGATCCGATTCCAGGTTAACAATGTACAGCCTAGAGAACCAAAATTATATCCTACGCGTTACCATAGAGCTCACTTCGTTAGCCAGAATGGCCTTCGGCCATTCTTGCGAGCTGTGCTCGCTATTATTGTAACAGGACTGGTGAAAAACATGCAGCCAGACAGGGGGTTCGAACCCATGACCCCTCACAGGGCAAGTGTTCAACTGACTGGGCTATCCAGACTGCTTACATGTTCTTCACCAAGTACCTGCATGTGGCCTGTTATTGTAGACTTGCCTTCTATCGAACCCCACCTGTTTTTCAAACCTTTCATTTTTTTTTGTTTTTGCGCATGCACAAGTGCACACTATGTCATAAAATCATGAGTACTGTTGCTTTGTCTGTAAGCAATGCCTCGTAGCTTCAAAAACGAAATATGCGTCATAAACAGGTCAATACAGTTGATTTTTCCTTCAACTATGCTAAACATGAGAAAACTCTTAATACTTTATAGAATATCAACATAAAATGAAAAGTGTACCACATTGAAAATGTTTGACAGCTCTGACCCTTCAGCTTATGCAAAGGTCGCGTGCCCATGATGAAATCACGTGACTATGAGTATTATGTTACAGTAAACAATTTCTAAAATAAAGGTTCGATAAGCAGGTGATATTTTTCTGGCAGCCATTTTTGTTTTTGTTATGCGGGTGGTGGGGAACGCTGGATTGTTTAGGGATTAATAGATGAGAATAAAATTACTTAATTGTTTCAAGTTATGTACAAAAGATTATTTCGAACTGCTGATTTATTTTTTTCTTCAATATTCACGATAAACGTTTTCTGTTCCTGGTCAAAGGTTAAGAGGTTTGATAGGTGGTGAGACCATGCTACACATGTAAAAAATAATAACATCATGAGAATACTTATTAGTCGATTTTTTTCATATTAATGTCATGTGTATACATAGCCTTTTTGATATTGGTAGTAACTATACAGTCAGATTTATTATGATTTCATAACAGTGTAGAACCTAATCAGATGGCTCCTATAGATGCCATCTGATATGGGTCTGCTATGGTTGCAAAGGGGTGCAAAGCGTCAAGGGTTAAACTTTGAACATTTACACATGAATTTATCAAATCATTAATATTCCTTGTTGAATAAAAGGGCAGACCATGATCTGAAAGCTCCTATAGGAGCCATCTGATCTGGGTCAACTCTGTTTGCAAAGGTATGAAAAGGTGTATATACATGTATGAAGGAAAGGGTTAACTTAACCTTTTACTCCATGAATATGCCTTTCCAAATAGTTTGGATAGAGATGAGACCTTGATTTAATCAGTGTCTCATCAGGATAAAAAATGTTTGTGACTGTGGTATTGTTATCCCCCCCCCCCCCCCCCCAACACACACTTTCTGGTTGTTCTATTGTTTTTGCACTATCTGTTTGTTTGTAGTTTTGTTGCTTGTCCCCAACTTTAACGTTGGCCATAATTTTGTTGGCATTGCACATACATGTACATAGGGATCACAAACACATCCTATTTAAATTCTTTTTGTAAAGAAAAGGGGAAAATTTAACAAACCTCATTGTAGCAGACATCTAATGTTGCAGACATCAATAGTTGACAGGGAAAGACACAGATAGGTAAAGGGTTGATGTTGCAGGTGGTACAAACATTTTTTTTTCTGTATTATCTTGACTGAGCATAATTTGCACAATTTTAGGCTTTATGACACAGTTTTTCACAATCTAAGGGGAACATTAGCACATTCTCAGACAGCTGACTTGAAAAAGCAACAACCTTGTCTTTTCAGAGAAACAGAAAAGTATCTTGAGCTAGGGGTGAGTCCAAATTGTCTTGTAGAACATGGTACCATTACTCCCATGCATCTGGCTGCAGGACTTGGTCTGGAACCTGTGTGTCTTCTGTTGCAGCATGGAGGAGATCCAAATGTATGGTAAGCACTTTGTAATATATTATATAATGAATTTTAACCTTTAACCCATTCCCATCACAGGTTTTTTTTAGACCCAAACTCTTTGAGTATTTAAAATCTGCCGAAAAGGAGCATTATTTTACTAGAAATAAGAAAAATGTTAGAATTGTGTAGTTTTGAAAAACCATTGTGATAAAAGAGCATTTGCTCCTATAGTTTTAATTTACACATCTTGGGTCGAAGAGTATACATATATAGAACTACAATTCTGTTCTCTTTGTCATTTGAGAGATCTTCCATAACTAATCTAACCTGTCAAATCTATCTGTGTACTCTTTATTATACCTCCATAAAAATACTGGAAACAGGTAAAAAAAGATAAATCTGTGCAATTATTTTGACATATTTTGTCTGTGCTATGTCTCCTCTAACTTAGGCAAACAGAACAGACCCAGATCAAAATGCTCCTTAGGGAGTCTTTTGATCAGGGTCTACACTATTTGATATTATTTCAGTCTAATTTGAAAATAAGAAAATAGTGCAAAATTGACTTATTTACCTTTACACGAGAAGGGAAGTTGAGTGTCCAAACACTAGAGTCATTAGGTAGCATAACCCTCAGGCTATTTTTAGATCCAACCTCTTTAATTAAATCTACCAAAAGGAGCATTTACCAGTGAGAAGGAAATTTTCAGAATTGTATAGTTTTGAAACCGTTGTGATTTATAAATTAAATCATAAATAGAGCATTTGCTCCTGTGGAGCAAATGCTCTATTTATCACAATGATTTCACAAAGTGACTTTTACAGAAGTGTCAATATGCGGGAATGGGATAGTATTGATCTTTGTGAATGTTTGTGACTTTGTGTGTGATATTATTTTATTACTGTCACTGGACCCTGTGCACCTATATTTTTTTATCAGGATCCAAAAACAAGTACAAGAGTTAAGCCATCTTTTAACCCTCTCCTTTTCACTTTGTAGAGTAGACCCAGATCAGACAGCTCCTGTAGGAGCCATCTGATCAGAGTCTGCTCTGTTTGCTATTGAAATTATGATAGATCTGACTGTAGTTTCTACCAATACCAAAACATCCTGTATAAATATCCATGATAAAATATAAGCTAATAAATATTCATGATGTCATGATTTCTTGACACTGGAACACATGAAAATGACTGCTAAAAACATTAGCAAGTACATGTAGTTCAAATCACTTCAAACAATTGATTTTTAGCTTGTCTATTTCGAAGAAAAGTCGAGCTATTGTGATTACTGGGTCGTAGGCATTGTCCTCGTCATCGTTGTCGGCGTGCAAAAACTTTAATGTAGCTCATTACTTGAAAAATATAAGAGGTATCAACCTGAAACTTCATAGGTTAACCCTTTCCCTGTTCTATGTTTTTTCTAAATTTGAATACCTAGGCAAATTCATGAACAAAATAGTGAAAAATGAACTTATGAAGTATAGAAGATGGAACATTGTAGCCATTTTATAAACTACAGAAACAAATCTATCAAATTCCAATAGCAAACACAGCAGACCCTGATCAGATGGCTCCTATAGGAACCATGTGGTCTGGGTCTACTCTGTTTGCATTAAAGTGCGTTTATATGAGGGAAAGGGTTACTAAATCTCATTGAGGAGAGGGCCCCTACATAAGAACTATAACTCTTGATTTCTAAATTTGTGAGTTATTCCCCTTTGTACTTTTTAGCTCACCTGAGCAAAGCTCAGGGTGAGCTTTTGGGAGACTTAAATGTGCGTCGTGTGTCGTCAACAATTTGCTTGTGAACACTCTAGTGGTCACAATTGTAGTCCAATCTTCATGAAACTTGGTCAGAATGAATGTCTTGATAAAATCTCGGACAAGATAGAAAGTGGGTCAAGTTGGGTTAAAAACTAGGTCACTAGGTCAAAAAGTAGGAAAACCTTGTGAACCCTCTAGAGGTCACATTTTTAGCCCAATTTTCATAAAACTTGGTCAGAATGATTGTCTTAATAAAATCTTGTAGGAGTTTGAAAAGTGGGTTATGTGGGGTAAAAAACTAGGTCACTAGGTCAAACAGTAGAAAAACCTTGTGAACACTCTAGTGGTCACAATTTTAGTCCAATCTTCATGAAACTTGGTCAGAATGAATGTTTTGATAAAATATCGGATGAGTTAGAAAGTGGGTCAAGTGGGGTTAAAAACTAGGTCACCAGGTAAAACAGTAGAAAAACCTTGTGAACACTCTAGTGGTCACATTTTTTGTCCAATCTTCATGAAATTTGGTCATAATGATTGTCTTGATAAAATCTCAAATGAGTTTGAAAGTGGGTTATGTGGGGTTAAAAACTAGATCACTAAGTCAAATAGTAGAAAAAGCTTGTGAACACTCGAGAGGTCACATTTATAGCCAAATCTTCATGAAAATTGGTCAGAATGATTTTCCTAATAAAATCTTGGACAAGTTTGAAAGTGGGTTATGTGAGGTCAAAAAGTAGGTCACTGGGTCATATCTTAGAAACATTTAGTTTACACTACAGTGGCCACATTTTTAGCCCAGTCTTCTTCAAACTTGCTCAGAGTGTTTGTCTTGGTGATATCAAGGTTGAGTGTGATCATGGGTGGGGTGGGAATAAAAGTAGGTCACTAGGTAAAATCTTAGAAAAATAACTCTAGAGGGCACATTTTTAGCCCAATCTTCATTGGTCAGAATCATTGTCTTGATAAAATCAATATACTAAATCTTTGAAAATCTTGTTCTGCAGAACCACTGCTCATGATCCACTATCAACATTGTTCAAATAGTGTCCCTAACGTCAATATTGGCCCTACCCATGGGCTACCAAGCAAAAATCTTAAATCTGTGGTAATCAGGTGAGCGATTAAGGGCCATCTTGGCCCTCTTGTTTATACTTAGATTTTGTGTAGTTGATTACTCGAAAAGTATCAACATGAAACTTCATAGGTTAATAGATCTACTTGAGGAGAAGGTCCCTACATAAGAATTTTAACTCTTGATTTCTAAATTTGTGAGTTATTCCCCTTTGTATTTTCTTTATACTTAGATTTGGAAACGGGAAATATTAGCCATGGCAGAAACTGTAGAACCATATCTATATTACATCATAAGCAAACAGAGCAGACCCTGATCAGACTGTTCCTATTGGAGCCGTCTGATCTAGGTCTACTCTGTTTTAAAAGGTGTAGAAAAGCATATGTATGGAGTAAAGGGTTTACTTTTAATACACACTTATTTACAGTGTCCAAGATGGAACAACTCCATTGCATGTAGCTGCTATGTGGGGTAATTCTGACTGTGTACAAATACTTTTGGCTAATGGCGGAGACCCATTCTTGAAGGATCTGGTCAGTATAGCATGAATGTTTTAGATATCACTAATTAGAAATGTTATGTTAACCTGGCTGTAAATCCACTTAATTGTTGTATTTTTTTGTGTGTATTGTTTTTCCTGAAATTGTATACCCCTGTAAATGAAGTTTAACCCATTACCTCATAGGCTATTTTTAGATACAATCTCTTTGAATAAACCTACCAAAAAGGAGCTTTAACTAGAGAAAGGGAAAATTTAGAATTTTGTTGTTTGAAACCATTGTGATAAATAGAGCATTTGCTCCTATAGGAGCAAATGCTCTATTTATCACAATGGTTTCACAAAGTGACTTTTACAGAGTTGTCAAAAGCCGTCAATATGAGGGAATGGGTTAAGAAGGTATGCAGGAACTAGTTTGTTGGGTTTCATTGTTGTCTGTCCATGCAAATTGTGAAGCACACTACCGTACTTGTACAGTCTTTGCTGCATTTTCATGAGGCTTCACACAGAAATGATAAACATGATATTAACTCTTCGCTCCATGAATATTTATGTAAGAAATAATGCATATATAAACACTAATAAGCTTGATATTCTTAACCCTTTACTCCATAAATACGCTTTTCTACGCCTTTGCAAACAGAATAGACCCAGATCAGATGGCTCCTATATATAGGAGCCGTCTGATCAGGGTCTGCTGTGTTTGCCTAATGGAATTACATAGGTCTGATTTGTTCGTGTAGACCTACCTGTATAAACATAACTTAATTAATATTCATGCTGTCATTATTCTTGCATGAATATTTATGGAGGAAAGGGTTAATGGCATATGAACTAGAAAAGTTTGTTTGTCCTGGTAAAAGCTGTAGGATTAGATCTATATATTTTCATAAGCAAAAAGAGCAGATCCATATCAGGCGGCTCCTACAGGAGCCATCTGATATGGATCTATTCTGTATGCAAAGGCATTAAAAGGTGTATAAAATATGGAATAAAGAGTTAAAGTATGATTTTTAGCTCCACTTTTTCTCTTCGGCGTCGGCGTTGGTTAACCTTTTTGTTAAGGTCCCTTTTCTCAGAAACCATCAAAGGTATTTGGTTCATATTTGGTATGTATGTTCACTATCACAAGGGGAACCCATTTCACAAGGTTAGGTAACCCTAAAATTAATTTTGCCATAGTTATGCCCCTTTTTCAACTCAGATTTTTCATTGTTGGTTAAGTTTTATGTTCAGGTCTGTCTCAGAAACTGTCCAAGATATTTGGTTCAACTTTGGTATACATGTTAACTATTACAAGGGGGACCAATTTCACAAGGGCAGGTAACCCTAAAATTAATGTTGCTATAGTTATCTCCCCTTTCTGACTTAGACTTTCACTACACTATCCAGCACTAAAAAAAGTGGAGCGCGCTGTCTGCAGACAGCTCTTGTTACATTTGGATTTAAAATAGATGACCTGCAATTTGAAATTACTTTGTGGAGCAAACTTATTCTTCATTTTCAACAGTGATTGACATGTTGAGGTACAGTGTGTAACATATTTAGTTCCAGTCAGATTCAAGATGGGGACTGGCGGACGTTTGGATTTGCAATTACATGTACCTTGTGGAGTCAACTAGTTCTACAGTGTTCACTGCATTTTACAGAAGTAATTGAAAGTTGAGTTGCAGTGCTTGACTTAATTTATTTTAAGATCATGTTCAAGATGACCAACTGGCTGCATTTTCTTGTAAACTCGCAGAAATGATTGACATGTTGAGATTGCAGTGCTTGACATAATTTTTCCCCAGTGGGATTCAAGAGAGCTGACTAATGGCCATTTTACGTTTGCAATTATCTTGTAGATTAAACTGGTTCTATGCATTTTACCTATTCCCTCATACTGACACCTTTTGACACCTCTGCAAAAGTCACCTGTTGAAACTATTGTGATAAATAGAGCATTTGCTCCTGTAGGAGCAAATGCTTCATTTATCACAATTGTTTCAAACTACAAAATTCTTAAATTTCCCTTTTCTCTAGTTAAAGCTCTTTTTCGGTAGATTTATTCAAAGAGGTTGGATCCAAAATTAGCCTATAAGGTAATGGGTTAAAGAAAATAAAAAAAAGTTATTGGCATGTGTTACATAATTATTGTTTTATTGGATTCAAGATGGAGGACTGGTTGACATAATTATTGTTTTATTGGATTCAAGATGGAGGACTGGTTGCCATTTTGGATTTTGCAATCACCTTTTTCACTATATTATTTTTGGCCTGTCTGTTTGTTTTTGTTTTGTTTTTGTCTTTTTGTCGGAAACTAACTCTGCCATAACAGCTGAACTTTTAAATACAGATTTCATACTTGATGTGTCTTGTCATCTCAAGTTTTAAATTACAGTGAACTTTATAATGGCATCATGAACAAGGCATTTTTAACATGACAGAACCTATGAAATCAGATCTGTATATTTCATATAAGCAAACATTGCAGGCCCTGATCAGACAGTTCCAGCATATGCATCTGATCTGGAACTACTTTGTTTGCAAAGATGTGAAATGTCTGAAAAGCAGGTGGTAGTTTAATGCAGCTTTCTGCGTTACTTTTGCCCTGCATTAAGCAACCACCTGTTTTACAAGGATCCTATGTTCATTAAATGAATGACTGTAAAGTGTTTAGGACATGTTCTACTGTAGAATCTGCACTCAGTTATAGTTAGACACCAGAGCTGTAAATCATGTCATAGATTATCAAACATAAGTGGGGTCATTTTTGTCCTTTGGACACATCAGATTTTGAGTGGACATCGGTTTTTAACCCTTTCCTTCATATAAACATGTTTTCACACATCTACAAACAGAGTAGACCCAGATGCTATGGGCGCCATCTGATCAGGGTCTGCTCTGTTTGCTAATGGAATTTGATGGATCTGTTTCTTTACTTTCTCAAATGGCTACAATGTTCAACCTACCAACTATTTTGTTCATGGATATTCAGTAGGTATTTAAATTTGGTTAAAGGTTAAAGCAGGACAATCAGGACAATGAATGTGTATTTCAGGATGGTATGAGTGCCTTCAATCTTGCCAGTCAGTATGACCACAGGGAGGTGAAAGAAGTGCTCTTACATTACATGACACTGCTGTCCAATACAGGGGATCAGACCATAACACCAAAGTTCACTTATATACGTAAGCTTTTCATAAAACTCTCGAAGCCACTTCTCTTGTATATGATATCATTATTCTTTTCTCTTTAGAGCATACCATTAAGTCTTAACCCCCCCCCCCCCCACCCCATCACCCACCCCGTAAATATTTATGCAAGAACTAATATCTTCATGACTAATAACCCTTTCAGCCATAAATACGCCTTTGCAAACAGAGTACACCCAAATCATACCGCTCCTAGAGGAAGCCACTTCTCTTGTTTATGATATCATTATTCTTTTCTCTTTAGAGCATACCCCCCCCCCCCCCCCCACCCCGTAAATATTTATGCAAGAACTAATATCTTCATGACTAATAACCCTTTCCTCCATAAATACGCCTTTGCAAACAGAGTAGACCCAAATCATACCACTCCTAGAGGAGCCGTCTGATCAGGGTCTGCTCTGTTTGCTTATGATAAAATATAGATATGATTCTATAGTTCTCTGCCATGGCCAATAGTTCTTGTGTCCATATGCTGTTATAACCACTAATCTAATTAATATTCATGATGTCATTTATTTCTAACATGAATATTCATGGAGTAAAGGGTTAACCCATTCCCTCATAGTCTATTTTTAGATGCACCCTCTTTGAATAAATTTACCGAAAATGAGCATTTACTAAATAAAAGGAAATTTTTAGAATGGTGTAGTTTTGAAACCATTGTGACAAATAGAGCATTTACTCCAATGGAGCAAATGCTCAATTTATCACAATGGTTTCAAAAGGTGCTTTTACAGAGGCGTAGAAAGGCGTATTTATGGAGGAAAGGGTTAATGAATTGAACTTTTCAATGTCATATGAACAAGGGAAAGTTTTATGCCACAACAGAAACGGCATAGCTCTATTTAACTTCATACACAAGCAGAGCAGATTTTGAGCAGACACCTCCCACTTGAGACATCTGATCTGCGTCTGCTCCTGTGTGAGCCGTCTGATCTGGATGTGCTCTGTTTCTGTTTGCTTATGAAATAATGTAGATCTTATTCTGCAGTATCCGCTCTGGCCAAAACTCTCTGTGTTAATAAGCCATAAAAAAATGAAAATCTAATTAATATTCATAATGTTGTTATTTCTTACATGAATATTCATGGAGTAATGGGTAAAGATGGAAACCTGATGATCACAAGGAAAGCCTGCATAGAATTCAGCAGTGAAAAAGATCCAGTTATATGGCTTAGGATGTAGATTGATTTATTTCCATATGCTTTCATAACTACTCAAAATACCCTCAACTAAAGACTGTCATAATGAAAAAGTAAATCAGGAATTTGCAGAAAGCAGAGTTGGTCCTGATTTTAGACTTAATCCTGAAGTTGATACTAAATTTATCAAGATCAGTTTAACCCTTTCCCTGTTCTATGTTAATTTCAATGGATACTGAATATTCATGGACAAAATAGTATATTTTAGAAAGGAAATAATCAGATCTTTCAAATTCCTTTAATGAACAGAGCAGACCCTGATCAGATGGCTCCTATAGGAGCCTTCTGATTTGGGTCTACTCTGTTTGCAAATGCGTGAAAACTTGTTTATACAGAGGAAAAGGGTAACCTTTTCCATCATACAAACACCTTTTATGTCTTTGTAAACAAGGTTGACCCAGATCAGATTGCTGCTGTAGAAGTCATATGATAGGACTGCTTTGTTTGCTTACGTTATAATATACAAGTAGATCTATATGCTTTTTCAGTTTCTACCAGAGCCAAAATTCCATGGGGAGGTGGGGGGGGGGGGGGGGTTTGCTCTGTCCGTCTGGTGTTTGGTTGGTTTGTCCCAAACTTTAACTTTGGCGATAATTTTGTCACCATTTCACATACGTACATGTACTTCAAAGTTGGCATGCATGTACAACTTATGGAGGCGAACATTTTTAGGGGTGACTTACTAAGATCAAAGTCATACGTCAAGGTGAAAGGTTATATCTGGGGCACAGTGTTTCACAAACACATCTTGTTTAACCATATCCTAGAAAACATGGCTTTGATCACATTTGCAAACAGCTTGCATACAAATGAGACGCCCAGTAACATCAGGATCCAAGCTGTTTGCCACCCAGACACATGCTTCTTGAATGCTTTAATGAATCAAAGGTGAATGAAAAATACAATATACATGTTTCTGAGTATGACCAAACAATATTTTTGTCACAGTGCATAGTTTAGCTGTATCAACACTTGTATAGCCTTCCTCCGTAAGCCAGCTTTTATGGCAATGCAGTTGAGTGTTTGACCAGGAATCTTTAATTCTCAAGTTCAACCCCGGCACCCGATGGGTATTTAAACCCTGATTGCATTTGGTGTGCATCATGGGGTCCGAGACTGTTTGTATTCTGGAGTCATTGCAAATTGTTCTCCGTACCCCTTAGAAGTTCGAGACAAATTTCAGTTTTATGGGGGTGTATGTCACGGGGTGTAGTTTATCTGTATCAACAATTGTATAGCTTTGCTGTGCAAGCCTGCTTTTATAGAAATGCAGTAGAGTGTTTGACTAGGAATGTTGGGGTCTCAAGTTCGATTCCCACCCTTGATGAGTATATTTTCACTCGGAGAAACCTCGGTTACATTTCTCTGCAGAATAAGGGCCAATATGGAGCTGGAGCATTACCTTGATATATATTTTACAGGACGAAGCATGAGCAGCAATGCATCCCCTCAAAGTGATTTGGACCAGGATGTGTCACCAGACATTTCCTTTTACGGCACCCAGACAAAGGATAACTATCTCCAGCAGTTTGCAAATCGTCGTCGCTCGAGTGTGTACCTGCGGAGTATACAGGGTCAAGTCAATAAGTTCTTTGGAGAAGGACAGAAAACCCACCTAATAGATGTCACATCTCCTGGTAAGTCCTACATTTGATTTTTATTTCAAGCAGCTTTAACCCTTTCCTTGATATTAGAGCTTTTATGCATGAATTGATCACTTCATGAGTATGCATTAACCTAATTTTTTTTATACGGTAAAATGTCTTAACCCATTCCCTCATATTGACGGCTTTTGACGACTCTGTAAAAGTTACTTTGTGGAAACCATTGTGATAAATAGAGCATTTGCTCCTATAGGAGCAAATGCTCTATTTATCACAATGGTTTTAAACTACAAAATTCTAACTTTTTCCATTTCTCTAGTTAATGCTCCTTTTCGGTAGATTTATTCAAAGAGGTTGGATCTAAAAATAGTCTATGAGGTAATGGGTTAAAGGGAATTGTTAGCTGAGACAAAATCTTCAGAATCAGGCCTATTTAATTTTATTTAAGCAAACAGAGCAGATCCTGTAGTAGCCATCTGATCTGGGTCTACTGCTTAGGCATGAAAAGGCATTTATATTAAGGATAGGGTTAAATAAAACTGGCAAAATCTTTAATATACATGTACTTGCATTTGACCGTAGAATGTAATTGATTAAACTCACAGAAAATGTTGAAGGGTAGTATAAGTTTGCCGAGAGCTGTTTAGCCAGTCTGAATGGTTGCTATGAGTTTGAACTGTCAGAGCTTTCAATGCTGAATTTTCAGAGTGGAATAGCTCATCAGTCTGACTATAGAGTCATCTCTGACAGTATGAAAAGCTTAATCTTATTAAAGGATTTTGAATGACAAACAGTACAGACCATCATGATCAGAGGGCTCCTCTAGGAGCCCCCTGATTTGGGTCTTCTCTGTATGAAAATAATGGTGCATCCATGTCCGACATTGACATTATTAACTAAGGTTTACTCTTATAAATATGACTAAAATGTTTTATGGCCCATCAGTCAAGTGAGAGAGCCACATAAATTTGCTCTTGTCATTCTGAGTGACGACGATTTGCAAAATCTTGTGGAGTGCACTTCTGCTTAATCCTTTACCAGACAGAGATGTATCTTCACACCTTGGCAAACATAATAGAGCCAGCCAGATCAGACAGCTCCTGTAAGAGCTTATGGACTGATAGAGATTTTATTCCACAGTTTCTTCTATGGCCAAATATCCTATATGAATATACTGTTATTAACCCTTCGCTTGCTGAATTTTAAAATACATTTCTCCTTCTTTACCCATACCCTGTTGTATAATTACATATATCTTCACTGTGTACAAGTATTTCGCTGTGCAATCACTGCTGTGGAGTGCACTGGTTGCACAATCAACTTGTAAATAGTGCAGACCCTGATGAGACAGCTCCTTCAGGAGCTGTCTCATCTGGGTCTCCACTATTTACAGGTAGGTATATTGACATGAATAGCAAGCGAAGGGTTAATAATTCTGATAACAAATAAATACATTGTATTCTTTCTGTGATTACTTCCTATATGATATAACTTTTCATGAGTTAAAGGACGAAAAGCAGTTCTTAGCTAATTGCAGGGTGAAAGTAATGCAGAAAGCATTTGACCAATTCCCTCACAGGCTATTTTTAGACTTCTTTGTATAATTCTACTTAATTGGAACTTTTACAAGCAAGAAAGTAAATTAGGCAAAGTTTAGAATTGTGTAGTTTTGAAACTATTGTGATAAATAGAGCATTTGCTCCATTGGAGCAAATGCTCTGTTTATGACAATGGTTTCAAAAAATGACTTATTTAGAGGTGTCAGTGTGATGAAATGGGTTAAAAACCAGTTTATACACTATTTATAAAGAGGTTTTCTTAAAGGTTTTTTTTTCAGAAAGTCATTTTCTTGTTTCTTGTTACAGATCACCCATATGTTGAGCCCAGATCAGAGGCAGAACCAGGAGATGCATCATGTGGCCAGTCATGTGAACAGTCTGAGAACTCTCTGAACCTGTGCTTGAGTTTGTCTGAAGATGAGCAGTCCACATCATGTGACAGCTTTGTTACTTGTGATGGAGAGGTATGAACAATTTGAAAGTAATTTTGTTGAGCCTTGTCTGAGTCATCTCAACACTGTTGCGGTTATGTGACAGCGTGAATCGGTGCAATATTTCATGGGCCAAAATTTTTGTGTTTAGGACTAATAGAATTCAACATAATTTGATGCACACCTTAACCATTTACCTGATAGGGACAACCTTTCACCCAAACAGAGTAGGTACCAGATCACTGATTAGGCTCTGCTCTGAAGAATCTGCAACAGTTATTAAATTTTCAGACGCAACATTACTTAGCGTGCAAAGAGTTAATTTATGAAAATTGATTTGTTGTTAACTGCTTATCTAGATATATGTTTTGCTGTTTTATATTTTGTATGAAGGCCTCAAGGTAGATTAGTCATTGAGCTACCCTCGTTAAATAAAGTCTTTCATTCATTCATTCTGTTTGCTTATGGAATTATGTAAATGTGATTCTTCAATTTCTGCCATGGCCAACAATTCCTGTGTTAATATACCATTATAAAAATCCGGTTAATCAATATTCATTATTTTTTACATGAAAATTCATCAGGGAAAGGGTTAATCAGCAGTAGACATAGTGTCACGTGAACAAACCATAATTCAAGCTTCAGTTGTGGAATTATCTCCCTTTCTGTTTTTTTTTTCTAATTTAGATTTTGTAAGTGTACCGTTACATGCTTGTCATGTTGCTTTTGGGCATCTTATATTTTTAAAATGTAATTTACTGGCACATATAATTTTGTATTAACCCTTTACTCCATGAGTATGTATATTAACCCTTTCTCTCATACAAAAGCCTTTCCACACCTTTGCAAACAGAGTAGACCCATATCAGACTGTTCCTGTAGGAGCTATCTAATCAGGGTCTGCTCTGTTTACTTATGAAATTATAATAGATCTGACTCTACGGGTTCAACGAATACCCCCCCCCAAAATTCTGTGTACATATGCCATTATAAAAATTCAGCTAATAATTGTTCATCATGTCATTATTTCTTACATGAATATTAATATGAAGTAGGAGATGAATATTAATATTAAGGGAAAGGGTTAAGGGTCTACATTCTTAGTCACAACAAATAAACTGCAACTTTAAAATAACTTTTCTACAGGATCTTGATACAGTGTTGAAGAATTCAGAAAGTGGATCATATTTCGAGAAATCTCCTGACTGCTTGAACACAGTCATTAAGAACCCAAAGTTCAGTTCATCTGCTTCTATAGATAGATCAGCAAACAATAACCTTTCATCAACCAAAGATGTTACAGACAACAGAGTACTATACCGTTCCAGGGGAGATAAGTACTGTAAAAGAGGGCCCCTATTTATGTCTCCTGATTCATTTGCTGCAGAAGCTGAACACAAATGTGATTACTGTGGATGTTATACAGTTTCTGATTCAGGAAATGAAGAAACTGTGTGTAAAACATGTGAAAAACTTGGTATGGAACTTGATCAGATGATGAATGAAAGGACTGGTTGTGGAGACAGCAAAAACACTGTACAGCGTCGATGTTTACCAGACGTGCTTCCAGAAGATTTGAGGATTGTTGAGTCTACATCTAACAATGCATTTTATACAAAACAAAATCCACGACATACTGGAACACATACAGAATGTCTGAACAGTGGAAAGGGTCATAATACTTCAAGAAGAGTATCAAGAGAAGAGAGTATTAGGGAAGCATTCAAAGAGCTGTCTAAACAGTTTAAAAGAACTAGTTTAGATGCAAGAGTCAGTGATACAGTTAAAGACAAAGCAGAGAATAATATCAATACGGCATTTATAAAATCTGAAACTCTACATATGGATTGCAGCAAGTCTAATTGTAGTGAAAGTAGAAACAGTGCTAACTGTGGTTTTTATAATCCAGACCTGAATGATTCTCTGATATCAACTGATACAAGTTACATAAAAAGACCAATTAAAAAGGCAGAGTTTCACCCTAGTGATATTAGCTCCATCACCTGGAGTAATTGCTCCTCGGATAGTCAGGATATGTTAGAACAAGGCTATTTTGAGAGCCAACTTGTTAACTCTGTTCCAGGTTTCAATAAAGAAAAGAAAAGAAGTGTGAGAAATGAAAACCTTCCACCTGATTGTGTAGAGAAAAATAAGGTTGGAATGAGCAACAAGAATGAATTGGCAAGAGAAATGAATAATGAAAGATTTGAACCTGGAAATAGTCAGAGTCCAAAAATAAATGATCTGTGGTCTGAAGTCCGTGCAAGTAGCATGCGGAACAAAAAATTGAAACAGAAGGATGTTCTAGATACTGCTTTTTATGGGCGAAACTCTCTAGGAAGTGTGGTGAGTGATGCTTCAACTGTCGAGTATGTGTACACAGATAAGGAGAAAGGTATTGTACTGGTTGAGAGGCACATTCCGTCCCAGTGTGGGAGCACAGGAAGCAGAAGGTCACTGGACAGTTTGTTCAGTCTCAATACAAATGAGGGTTCAGTGGTTAGTGTTAGTCCAAAAAGTGCTCAGGATGATTTAAATTCTTCACAAGACACAATTCTTTATGAGTGGAAGGACAATGCCAGGATTCAGGAACCAGAGGATAGTACAGATGATACTGAGTACTCGCTATCTCAAGAATTGTTGAAGTTAGATGACCAAACATTGCGGTCAAAGTTAGCTGATTTTGGAGATGACCCTGGGCCTGTGACCAAGACAACTAGGCAGGCATATCTAAGGAGACTGAGTCAGATACTGAATGATCCTGAAGCAAGACAGCTCTCAAAGAAAGGCCCAGGTTTGTATAAGCTTAACCTTGATCTCATCAGAGCAACAGATAAGCGTGCATACTCGAGTTCTAAAATCGTCATTTCTCCACCGAACCCTATGTTGTGACCACTCTTTAGAATCGTCTCGGAGAGAAGATTATAATGAGTGGTCACAACATAGAGTTTGTTGGAGAAATAATGATGTTATTCTTGAAAATGTTTTAATTTACGCATCTTATCTGGACCTCCGTCTCATTTACCCTTTCCTTCATATAAATGCTTTTTCACACATTTGCAAACATAGTAGACCCAGATCAGATGGTTCCTATAGGAGCCTTCTGATCAGGGTCTTCTCTGTTTGCTTATAGTATGATATAATGTATGTCTGATTTTACAGTTTCTGCCTCAGCTAAAAATCCTGTGTACATATTCCATCATTCAAAATTCAGCTATTATAATGAATAATTGAATATTCATGATGCTGTTATTCCTTGCATGAATAGGGAAAGGGTTATCCACAACAGTAGTCACATTTGCAAACAGCTTAGATCCAGGGGCCTGTTTCACTTAAGATCATACAAATTAAATTATCACAAGTTTTAACATAACTGGAAGTTGCGATTGTAATATATGTTAGAACTTACGATAATTTCTGTTGAATACAATTAGCCTTTATTACTGCACACTATAAGTATAATGTGCGATAATTTTGACTGTCTGACTTGTAGCGTAAATAGGATTTACGACAATTTTGTTTGTGCGATCTTTAGTAAAACCAGACCCAGATGAGACACTCAAGTGACTTGGTGTCTCATCAGGATCTAAGCTGTTTGACACTTGGGCAACAAGTTCTCAAAAGCATGTCTAATGACACTTGATCAATAGTTTCACAAAAACTTGATTGAATCGGATGTTGTCAAAATTGCATCATACCTAGATTTAAGCAGACACGTTGTTTAACCCTTTCCCTCATATAAACGTGTTTTCACACATTTGCAAACAGAGTAGACCCAGATCAGACGGCTCCTAGAGGAGCCGTCTGATCAGGGTCTGCTCTGTTTGCTTATAGAATTTGATAGATCTGTTTCTTTGCTTTCTAAAATGTCTACAATGTTCCACTTTCCATATTTCTTTGTATCTATTTTGCTAATGAGTATTCACTAGGTATTGAAATTTTGCCTAAATACAGAGCAGGGAAAGGGTTAACAGTGGGTTATGGTTCAGATATCTTTTCTTCAAACATTGGTGCATATGTTAGAATAATCCTTGCAAGTTGCTTTGCACAGTTTACCCGTAGACTGGAAACTGGTCTACACTTTTTAAAAAAAGGTAGTCATTGGAAATTAGGAATGCTTCTTAAATTAATGTTTACTTTGAAATTTCAGTCATATCTTTAAGTTTGCAAATACATGTATGAGAAGATGAAATCAATAAAGCTTTACAAGCTTCACAAGCACTGTAACACTCTTCTAAAGAGACCACTTTACAATGAAACATACATGTAGATGCTTTTAAAAGCAACTGATCACTTTATGCTGGTCAAATGTTATACAGAAAGCTCCTACAAGAGCTTTCTGCATAACTTTTTTCTGCATTAAGTGACCACCTGCTGTTATGATCCAGAAATTGACCTCTTTTTGGTGGTCACTCTAGAGGGGTTTTGCTGTATATGTGCAAAATCAACTCACATATAAAATGTTTTATATATGAAGCAAATGGTTGCTCTAAATACTAAGATAAATCTTTTCATCATTATGTCTCCCCCCATATTTATATGGGGGAGACTTATTGTTTTCGTGAGAGTTGTCTGTCTGTCCGTCTGTCCGTCCGTCTGTCCGTCTGTCTGTCACACTTTTTGTCCGGACGATAACTTCAATATGCCTGATGCCAGTTGATTGAAACTTCATATATGGAAAGAGCATAATGAGAGGAAGTGTCATGCACAAGGTCCATAACTCTGGCTTCACTAATATTGGAGTTATTGCCCTTTGTAAAAAAAAATCACACTTTTTTGTCCGGACGATAACTCCTATATGCCTGATGCCATTGGATTGAAACTTCATATATGGAAAGATCATGACGAGAGGAAGTGTCATGCACAAGGTCCATAACTCTGGCTTCACTAATATTGGAGTTATTGCCCTTTGTAAAAAATATCAAATTTTTTTTGTCCGGACAATAACTTCAATATGCCTGATGCCAGTTGATTGAAACTTCATATATGGAAAGAGCATAATGAGAGGAAGTGTCATGCACAAGGTCCATAACTCTGGCTTCACTAATATAGGAGTTATTGCCCTTTGTAAAAAAATCACACTTTTTTGTCCGGACGATAACTTCTATATGGCTCATGCCATTGGATTGAAACTTCATATATGGAAAGATCATAACGAGAGGAAGTGTCATGCACAAGGTCCATAACTCTGGCTTCACTAATATTGGAGTTATTGCCCTTTGTAAAAAAAATTACACTTTTTTGTCCGGACTATAACTTCTATATGGCTCATGCCATTGGATTGAAACTTCATATATGGAAAGATCATAACGAGAGGAAGTGTCATGCACAAGGTCCATAACTCTGGCTTCACTAATATTGGAGTTATTGCCCTTTGTAAAAACAATCACAATTTTTTGTCCAGATGATTACTCCTATGTGACACATGCCATTGGAGTGAAACTTCATACATGGAACGATCATAATAAGAGAAAGTGTCATGCATAAGATCCTTAACTCGAGCTTCAATAAATTTAGAGTTATTGCCCCTTGTACATTTGTTTAATTCTTTCTTGTCCGGACGATAACTCCTACATGGCTCTTGCCATCGTATTGAAACTTCATACATGGAAAGAGCATGATGAGAGAAAGTGTCATGAACAAGGGCCATAATTCTGGCTTCAATACTTTTGGAGTTATTGCCCTTTGTTACATTTTTTGGCCGATCAATAACTCCTGTTCGACTGATGCTATTGGAATGACATTTTATTTTTGGAAAGAGCATGATGAAAGTAAGTGTCATGCACAAGGGCCATAAATCTGGTATCAGTATTTTTGGAGTTATTAGCTGTTATCATTTTCTTCTTGAAAAATGTAGTGTGGAAAACGCATAATGAGGGGAAGTATCATTCATCAAGACCATACCATTTTTAGTGATTTCCCTTTACATATTGTTTTTATTAGAGGGGAGACATCTGTTTTTTTGACAAAAACCTCTAGTTTTTTACTGCAGTAGAACCATCCCTAAGCTGCCATTCATTTAGTGAACATAGGAGTCTTAAAAAGCAGGTGGTTGCTTAATGCAGGGCAAAAGTAATGCAGAGTTCCTATAGGAGCTTTCTGCATTACTTTTGACCAGCATTAAGCTACCACCTTCCTTACAGAGTACAGACCCATTTTTAGACATTTTTATGGAAGCTGAAGACAGGTTCTACTATACTTCCTATGGCCTGCTATAGATATGGCCTTTAACACTAGTTGTATCTGGCAGAAAAATATTCAGAAATCCTGACAGTTTCCATTTTAGCCAAAGAAGAGATAAATTTTGGTAAATGATTCAGTAAATAGTGCTGCATCGCAGAGATGGTAAATGAATAACTTACTTTGTGAAAGTCTGTTCACTTGAAAGTAAGTTATCTACTAGGTGTAACTTTTTATGAATCTTTCCCTCATATGAATGCTTTGTTACGCCTTTTGCAAACAGAGTAGACCCAGATCATACAGTTCCTGTAGGAGCTGTGGGATCAGGCCTGCTCTGTTATATTATGGAATTATACATGTATATAGATTTGATTGTACAGTTTTTGTCAAAGCAAAAAAAAAAAAACCTCGAAAATTTACATAATTTGACCAATTCATGCCTATAGGTTAATTAGGGAAAGGGTTAAACAAGTTTGTTGAAATTTTACCACAGATTTCCCCCCAGAATTGTCAGCTGCTCTTCGGGGCACACTAGATCTCAGTGAAATGCCACAGCTGGAGTTAAAGATGGTGTCAGCATTTCAAAACCCAAACCGGCAAAGACGATGGCGAGAGGGAACCCTCAAGTCTTCCTTCAACTATATCTTGCTGGATCCACGGATTACAAAGGATCTCCCCAACAGATCAGCAAATATGAGTAATATGATTTTCACTTTTCTAAATTTGAGATATTTTGATTCTAGTGTATTTAAATTTTAACCCTTTCCCTGTTCTATGTTTATTCCGATTTTCAATACCTACTGAATATTCATGGACAAAATAGTTATAATAAAATATGGAAGATAGAACATTGTAACTATTTTAGAAAGTAAAGAAACAGATCTATCAAATTCCATGAGCAAACAGAGCAGACCCTGATCAGAAGGCTCTTAAAGGGGCTGTTTGATCTGGGTCTACTCAGTTTGCAAATGCCTGAAAAGGTGTTTATATATATGAGGGAAAGAGTTAGATTTTAATAGACATTATTCAGATAATGTTAACCACTTTTGCTACTTATACATATGCAAATTCTGCTGCTCTTATTCAGTGTTGTTACAGCAATGCTGTGCTATTTCTACTACTGCTTACATTTCCTGCAGCGTTTAGTGTTAACCCTTTCCTTCATAGTTTTTTCCCACACCTTTGCAAACAGAGTAGACCCTGATCAGACAGCTCCTGTAGGAGCTGTCTGATCAGGGTTTGCTCTGTTTGCTTATGAAATCATAATAGATCTGACTCTTCAGTTTCTACTAATACCAAAAATTCATGGGTACATATTTATGCCATTTTAAAATTTCAGCTAATAAATATTCAAGATGTTATTATTTCTTACAATACATGAATACTCAACAAGGAAATGGTTATATACCATTACAGTTCTACTCATACCAAGTTTCATTGCCATGAAGTTTTTACTTGTAACATATTTTGTATTACAGCTGACTTGGAAGTGTTCAATGCATTTATCTCAGCAACATTTTACATTGGGAAAGGGAAGCGGGCCAGGCCCTATGCACACCTGTACGAGGCCATTAAAGAAATGAAGAAACAAACAGGCAAAGTATGCAGCCATAAGTTTGAAATATTAACCTTTTATTCCATGAATATTCATGTTAGAAATAATGACATTATGAATAATTAATTAGATGAATTCTTAAACCAGCATATGAAATTAGGAAATAATGGCCATGGCAGAATCTGTGGGATCAAGAGTTATATTATTCCATACACAGATCAGATCTGATCAAACGACTTCTACAGGAGCCATCTGATGCAGGCCTCCTCTGTTTGTAAAGCATTAAAAAGGATATTCATGGACAGGGCTCAAGCTGGAGTTGTTCATCAGTTGGATTCACAGCAAAGTTTTTGTCCTGAATTTTTATCTTCCTATATGTTATATATTTAACTTCTCTCTGTCAGAGCTCAAAGCAGGGAGAGGTCTGTAAGGTTAGGGAGACGTTTTTCTCCTAAATCGCCATCACAAGGGCTGAAATGTAGTAGGAAACCATTACTCACATTGTCACATTTTGTTGGTTTCTGATCTGGATCCAAACTGTTTGCATGTCATAAATGGTGGGTAAATTTGCTGCTAGCATGCAAAGGGTTAAAAGAATTATGCTCCTTTGAACATTGATATTTGCTGATGGACAAGTCATGGCCTATGCATGCAGTGCTCTTGTTATGCCCCCACAAAGTGGTGGGATATAGGGTTTGCCCTTGTCCGTACGTCTGTCTGACCGTAAGTCCGTACGCACATCTAGAAATATTTGTCTGGGCTCTTTCTTGGATAGCATTTGTCCAATCCACACCAAACATTACATGTTTGTGGTCATTATTTCTGGGTCATGTTCGATAGCCGTGTAACTCGCTTCCGTCATTTAGGAGTTGCGGCCCTTTATTTGCAAAATGTCTTTAAAAATATCTTGTCCGGACTCTTTCTTGGAAAGTATTTGTCCAATTCTCACTGAACTTTACACACATGTTTGTTGCCATTATATCTTTTTAAAGGTTGATAGCCATGTAAATTGCTTCTGTTGTTTAGGAGTTGAGGCCCTTTATTTGCAAAAATGACTTTAAAAATATTTTGTCCGGGCTCTTTCTTGGAAAGTGTTTGTCCAATCCTGGCCAAACTTTACACACATGTTTGTGGCCATTATATCTTGGTTAAGTTCGATAGCCATGTAAATTGCATCAGCCGTTGCAAACATGATTATGGCCCTTACTTTCTTAAATAACCCTCTTACATGTATCTACAGCTCTGTATAATCCTTCACTTAACCTATTCCCTCATAGGCTATTTTTAGATCCAACCTTTTGAATAAATCTACCGAAAAGGAGAATTAACTAGAGAAGAGGAACATTTTTAGAATGTTGTAGTTTGAAACCATTTTGATAAATAGAGCATTTGCTCCTATAGGAGCAAATGCTCTATTTATCACAATGGTTTCAACAGATGATTTCTACAGAGGCGTAGAAAGGCGTATTTATGGAGAAAAGGGTTAATGAATATTAATTGAGTTTTTAAATAGCATATGAATCAAGCATGTTTTATTGCCATGACAGTTTTAGAATCATTATCTAAGCAAACAGAGCAGACCCTGACCAGACAGCTCCTACAGGAATGGACTGACCAGGGTCTCTTTTTGCTTTCAAAAGTGTAGGTATGAATATATGAAGAATGATGGTAATTGTTTATCTCTTGAAATAATTCTTGTTTCCAGGCCAGTCAGAAAGTTCTGAAGATCATGGAGATTTGGGCCTGTGGTCTAGGTGTGGTGTCTCTGCACTGTTTCCAGAGTGTAATTCCAGTGGAGGCCTACACCAGAGAGGCCTGTATGGTAGATGCAGTTGGTGAGAACATGTGTATTCTTAATCCTTTACTTCAAGAATTTTCTTGTTAGAAATAATGTCATCATGAATATTTAATTTAATACACTTTTATAATGGCATGTTAACACAGGAATTATTCATCATGGCAGAAACTGTCAAATTAAATCTATACTATTCCTGGTTAGTTTGCTATTAAATGGAATTATTCCATTAGCAAACTTAGCAGACTGATCAGACAGCTCCCGTAGGAGCCTTCTGATCTGGATTTGTTCTGTTCGCAAATGCGTAAAAATGTATTTTTATCATGTAAAGGATTAGTTTCCATTCACATCTACTGATTTCAAGCCTATTAAACTGAATTATTTGTCTATTTATAGGTTTGTCCCATCTGACCAACAAGAAGAGAGGAGACTACTACGGTATTTCCACCACTTACTCTATGAAGGAACGAAGGAAGATGGGTGTGTTCCTTTTAAGCAAGGCCCTGCAGATATTTCTGGCTGAAGGCGAGAGACAAATTGCACCTCTGGATATCAAGAGTGACTTCTGATTTAGAAGTTTATACAATAGAACCCTTTACTCCATGAATATTGATGTAACAGTAAGAAATGATGACATCATGAACATAAATTAGAATAGACTTTTAAAAATGCATATGAACACATGAATTTTTGCAAAAGTAGAAACTGTAGAATCATATCTACAGTATTCCAACAGCAAACAGAACAGACCAAGGTCATTTGATCTGGGTCTACTCTGTTTGCAAATGCGTAGTAAGGCATATTTACGGAGTAAAATGATAACTAATAACCTGATGAAGAGTCTTGTGAGAAATATTAAGTTAATAAATATTAATTAGACAAATTTTATAAATGGCACATAGACATGGAGATATTTGGCCAGTGCAGAAACTGTTGCATCATATTTATTTCATTGGCTAACAGAGTAGACTCTGATCTGTAGGAGCTGTCTAATATGGGACTACTCTGTATGCATAAAAACGTGTCTTTATCAGGTAAAGAGTTGAAATGACAACCTTGTGAATAAAATATGTGTCGTGAATCTTTAATTTTAATTGAATAATTTATTACTGTATGATTTGTTTAATACTTCAGAATTATATCTATTATTTCATAAACAACAGTGCAGACCCTGATTAGACAGCCCCTACAGGAGCTGTCTGATTGGGGTCTTCTTTGTGTGCTAAGGTGCCAAAAGCTATCTCTTTGGGGGAAAGGGTTGAGGCAAGCGGTTGTTTTATACAAAATACAAGTTAATGTTGTGAATAAATCTCCTTTCGTCTTATAATAAACTATTTACCCTTTACCTTTTGCATATTCATGTTAGAAATAATGACATCATGAGTATTTATTACATGAATTTATATAATGGCTTATGTACACATGACTTTTTGATACTGATAGAAACTGTAGAGTCAGATCTATTTTTAGCTCACCTGAGCCAAAGGCTCAGGATGAGCTATTGTGACCGCTATTTGTCCGGCGTCCGGCGTCCGTCCACATTTTCAAACGACATCTCCTCTGAAACTGCTGACCCTATTTTAACCAAATTTTGTCAGAAGCATCAGTGGCTAGGGGGAACGAAACATTGTTCACATTATGACCCCCGGGCCAAAAATGGCCCCGCCCAAGGGCTTATCAGTTTTTCATAGGAAAATTTTAAAAAATCTTCTTCTCTGAAACTGTAAGGCCTAGACCTTTGATATTTAGTATGTAGCATGATCTTATGGTCCTCTACAAAAATTGTTCAAATTATGACCCCCGGGCCAAAAATGGCCCCGCCCCGGGGCTTATTAGTTTTTCATAGGAATTTTTTTAAAAATCTTCTTCTCTGAAACTGTAAGGCCTAGACCTTTGATATTTGGTATGTTGCATGATCTAATGGTCCTTTACAAGAATTGTTCAAATTATGACCCCTGGGCCAAAAATGGCCCCGCCCATGGGCTTATCAGTTTTTCATAGGAAAATCTTTAAAAATCTTCTTCACTGAAACTGTAAGGCTTAGACCTTTGATATTTAGTATGTAGCATGATCTAATGGTCCTCTACAAAAATTGTTCAAATTATGACCCCCGGGCCAAAAATGGCCCTGCCCCGGGGCTTATCAGTTTTTCATAGGAAATTTTTTAAAAATCTTCTTCTCTGAAACTGTAAGGCCTAGACCTTTGATATTTAGTATGTAGCATGATCTTATGGTCCTCTATAAAAATCGTTCAAATTATGACCCCCAGGCCAAAAATGGCCCCGCCCATGGGCTTATCAGTTTTTCATAGGAAAATCTTTAAAAATCTTCTTCTCTGAAACTGTAAGGCATAGACCTTTGATATTTGGCATGTGGCATGTAGCATGATCTAATGGTCCTCTACAAAGATTGTTCAAATTATGACCCCCAGGCCAAAAATGGCCCCGCCCAATGGCTTATCAGTTTTTCATAGGAAAATCTTTAAAAATCTTCTTCTCTGAAACTGTAAGGCCTAGACCTTTGATATTTGGCATGTAGCATGATCTAATAGTCCTCTACAAAAATTGTTCAAATTATGACCCCAGGCCAAAAATGGCCCTGCCCAAGGGCTTATCAGTTTTTCATAGGAAACTCTTTAACATTCTTCTTCTCTGAAACTGTAAGGCCTAGACCTTTGATAGTTGGTATGTAGCATGATCTAATGGTCCTCTACAAATATTGTTCAAATTATGACCACGGGCAAAACATGGCCCCCCCAAGGGCTTATCAGTTTTTCATATGAAAATCTTTAAAAATCTTCTTCTCTGAAACTGTAAGGCCTAGACCTTTGATATTTAGTATGTAGCATGATCTTATGGTCCTCTACAAAGATTGTTCAAATTATGACCCCCGGGCCAAAAATGGCCCCGCCCAAGGGCTTATCAGTTTTTCATTGGAAAATCTTTAAAAACCTTCTTCTCTGAAACTGTAAGGCCTACACCTTTGATATTTGGCATGTAGCATGATCTAATGGTCCTCTACAAAGATTGTTCAAATTATGACCCCCAGGCCAAAAATGGCCCCGCCCAATGGCTTATCAGTTTTTCATAGGAAAATCTTTAAAAATCTTCTTCTCTGAAACTGTAAGGCCTAGACCTTTGATATTTGGCATGTAGCATGATCTAATAGTCCTCTACAAAAATTGTTCAAATTATGACCCCGGGCCAAAAATGGCCCTGCCCAAGGGCTTATCAGTTTTTCATAGGAAACTCTTTAACATTCTTCTTCTCTGAAACTGTAAGGCCCAGACCTTTGATAGTTGGTATGTAGCATGATCTAATGGTCCTCTACAAATATTGTTCAAATTATGACCACAGGCAAAACATGGCCCCCCCCCCCCCAAGGGCTTATCAGTTTTTCATATGAAAATCTTTAAAAATCTTCTTCTCTGAAACTGTAAGGCCTAGACCTTTGATATTTGGCATGTAGCTTTGGCTTGTGGTCCTCTGCCGAGATTGTTCAACTTACGACCATGACCTCTGGGGGAAACTTGGCCCTGGCTTATTAGTTTTCATGGGAAAACTATATCATTTTTCTCTGAAACCATAAGGCTTAGACTCTACCAAGGTTGTACAAATGATGGCCCCATCCCTAGGGTATCTCAGGTGAGCGCTTCAGGGCCTCATGGCCCTCTTGTAATTTCATATTTAACCCTTTCCCTGTCTGTATTTAGGTCGAGTTTTGATACCTAATGAATATTCATTAACAAAATAGTTTTTAAGAAATATGGAAGGTGGAACATTGTAGACATTTTAGAAAGCAAAGGAAGAGATCTATCAAATTTTATTAGCAAACACAGCAGACCCTGATCAGACGGCTCCCCTAGTCTACTCTGTTTGCAAATGCATGAGAACACATTTATATGAGGGAAAGGGTTAAACAAAATAAGCAAAGAAAACCCTGAAGGAGCCATCTGATCTGGGTCTACACAGTTGCAAATGAATGAAAAAGTATTTGAATATTAAAGGGAAGGGGTTAAAGATGGACAGCTGAACTCCAGTGATTGTTTTGAAGAGGTTTTATGTTCACATACTTGTTTCTTTCTTATTTGTATCAATTAGGCAGCTGGAAATTATGTCTGGGAATTTTGATTATTCTGATTTAGCTTGCAACTTTCATGATCAACTAAATCAACGTTGGTTGTGCTTTACTTTTTTCGTCTGCTTACTGTCAGCTTGATGATAATGTCACAATAGCAGATGATTGCTTATGGATGGAATTTGTTTTTATTTTGGCCATAACTGTTCATTGCTCTATGAGAATTCAGCATAATTAAGCATGCATATTATAATTAATCATGAGTAGGTGGTGTGTAGCATAAAAAACTACATAACTCTAACATAGTTTCGAGTTCATCTTGTTTTTATAGATTTTTAGGCTACACTGTAGACAGTAGAATAACGTAAGGCAGATAAATGGCTACAGATAAGGGTGCGTACCTAATTACTAAAATCGTCATTTCTCCACCAAACCCTATACTGTGACCACTTTTTAGAATCGTCTCTCCGAGACGATTCTAAAGAGTGGTCACAGTATAGGGTTTGGTGGAGAAATAAAGGAGTTATTCTTGAAAATGTTTTAATTTACGCATCTTATCTGGAGCTCTGTAAATGGTACAGTAAACCCCTGTAAACTGGACATTAAATTTAGTATAGATATTGGTCTTGAAGACAGGTGGCAGCTTAATGCAGGGTGAAAGTCACCCTGCATTAAACAGCCACCTGCCTTAATTTAACTAAATTCTTCTCTACTAGAATTCCAGTTTAGAGTTGTTTTACTGTACATATTTGTACCATTTCTAAGAAGGTCAACATTATAGTTGTTTGTTTGTACACACAGGAAAACTATTTACAAAACAGTTATAATTCCAAACTACTTGTGTTATTTAGAAAAAATAGTAAGAATTAGTTTATCCGCATGCCGTTCATTAGAATAATACTTTATTTACTGAACTTTTGTGTTACATGCAATGATATTCAGTTTGTGCAATAATGTTTTAGAGCTGAACTGTTTCAAATTTTCAGCTTCTGACAATACAGAATTTACGCTCATTAAAATGGAGAATAAAATAATGATAGAGAATTTACGCTCACAGAATAAAATAATGATACATGTATTGATAACCACAAAAGTATTGATTTATTTTATATATGAAGGTAACTTTTTAATCCTTTACTCCAGAAATACGCCTTTGTAAACAGAGTAGACCAAGATCAGATGGCTTCTATAAGAGTCATCTGATCAGGGTCTACTCTGTTTGTTTATGAAATAATATAGATATGACACTACAGTTTCTGCAGTGGCCTAATTTCACTGTGGTCATGTACCATTATAAAAATGAATCTAATTAATATTCATGACATCATTATTTCTTACATAAATATTCATGGAGTAAAGGGTTAAAATCAAACTGAAATCTTAAAATGTTTACCAAAAATATTTATAATAATGTGACCTGACAGGCATTTGCAAACAGTTTGGATCCTGATGAGACGCCGAGTAGCTTGGCGTCTCATCAGGATCCAAACTGTTTTACACTCTGTCAGTACAGTAAAAACTCGATACTATGAAATTTTAGTAATGATGATTTTTGTCTTTGCAGCCTGGTGGCTGCTTAATGCAGAGTGAAAGTCATGCAGAAAGCTCCAGTCCTAGAGCAGCTTTCAGCATGGCTTTCAACCTGCATTAAGCTGCCACCTGTCTTAAAGATCGATAATGATACGTATTTGAGTGTTCATATAATCAAGATTTTATTTTAGTTAATAAAAGATTGAACAAATCTGACGTAGATACAAAATACAACAGTTTGAGCTGACATAGTTTTTACAGCAGAGTTAACTCAGTCAGCTACTGAATATTCATGTAAGGAATAATAACATCATGAATATTTATTTGCTGATGTTTTATACTGGCATAATTATGTACACAGGGGTTTTTGATACTGTTAGAAACTGTAGAGTCAGATCTGTTATAATTTTGTAAGCAAACAGAGCAGACCTTCATCGGACAACTCCTACAGGAGCCCTCTTATCTGGGTGTACTCTGTTAGCAAATGCATGAGAATGCGTTTATATGATGGATAGGGTTAAAAGTTTCTTACAGAATGTCCTTTTCAATTACTATATTTTGTTTCACATTTATGTACGAACATTGTCAAGTGATGTCATATGCCTTTGCCACACTTGTTGGATGCTTACAACTGGTAGCTCTAAAATTTACATAAAGGATCACTAGAATTTTCATTCTGCAATAACTTAAATATTTCTGAACCTTTGTTTATTCTGTATAAACCTCATTAATGCATCTATACAATTTCTGCATAATATACATTACAAAATCTTGCGTATTGAACATCTACTCCGTGGACAAGCTTTGTTTGAAACTTTCACTAACGAACAATAATAGCCCTTTACTCCATAAATATGCCTTTCTACGCCTTTGCATCCAGATCAGATGACTCCTACTCTGTATGCCATGGCCAGAATAATCCTTCATGATATCTGTATGTTGTTTATAACATGATATGAGATTATGAATATGAACCTTGTTTTCTTAGATATTTTGTGTTTGTAGTACTTTTATTATTGTTCTATAATTGTTCTGCCATCAAGAGTATGGATTTCCATACTCTTACGTCATACATGTGCCGTGCCAGCCAAGAATGTGTTTGTGAATTTTAGATCTTGTCTTGACGTTGATAGTAAACCAGTGGCCTACCCAAATATCAATAAACCAGTGACCTACCCAAATAACCCTAAGTATTCAGACACCCAATCTCCCCTCTCCAATATGTTGTAAAGCTGAATGATTCAATTTGGCACCATTTTGACAACTTTAACCCTTTCCTCCATAGGCTATTTTTAGATCCAACCTCTTTGAATAAATCTACCGAAAAGGAGCATTAACTTGAGAAAAGGAAAGTTATAGAATTTTGTAATTTGAAACCATTGTGATAAATAGAGCATTTGCTCCTATAGGAGCAAATGCTCTATTTATCACAATGGTTTCAACAGGTGACTTTTACAGAGGCGTACAAAGGCGTATTTATGGAGGAAAGACTATAGACTGACATAGTAGCAAATAGTGTACACTCTGATCGAACCGCTACTTCAGAAGCGGTCTGATCTAGGTCTGCATTATTTGCGTAAGTTTTTGACTGTCCAAATAATTAGGCATATTAGGTTGATGCTGAACTGTCTAATGCAAGGCCCTGACTATAAGCCTTATTAACCCTTTACTCCATGAATATTCCTGTAAGAAATAATAACATCATGAATAGATGCCGTCTGACAGTGATTAGGTTCTCCTCAATTTGCTTATGAAATAACATATATCTGCTTCACAGAGTCTCCTTTGGTAAAAATCTCTTGTTCATAATGTGATTATGAAAATTCATTATCATTATTAACCCATTCCGTCATATTTAGACACAACCTCTTTAAATAAATCTACCGAAAAGGAGCATTTACTAAGTAAAAGGAAAATATTAGCATTGTTTAGTTTTGAAACCATTGTGATAAATAGAGCATTTGCTCCATAGGAGCAAATACTTTATTTATCACAATGGTTTCAAGAAGTGACTTTTACAGAGGCGTAGAAATGTGTATTTATGGAGGAAAGGGTTAATATTCATTTAATGATATCTGTAATGGCATATGAATCAAATCCATATAATGCAAATAGATTAGACTGTGATTTGATGACTCTAGAGGAGTCATCTGAACTGGGTCTACTCTGTATGCAAATGCATATAAAGGTGTCTCCATGGAATATAATGGGCTAAATGGTCTTTGGAAGTGTACAGTTTTAGTTTTAATTTTATACTTGTTTGCTCCATGTAGTATTGTGTGTTATTTTATGTAAGATTTTATGTAAAATCCTGGTGCATTAGCTTTAGTGTTTTGTTATATCCGGTAAATGTTAAGTTTGTGAATTGTTTTATGTTTTGTTAATCTTTATATCTTTTGTTTACCATTTTAGAGGTAGTTTGATTTTTTTCGATCTTAATCTTTTCCCTGTTCAGTAATCATGTAAGAAATTATAACACGATGAATATTTATTAGCTGAAGTTTTATAATGTAAACCTTTCAAGGAAATTTTTTGCTTGGACAAAAACTGTAGAATCAGATCTATATCATGTAAAAAGTAAACAGAGCAGACCCTGATCAGACGGCTGATCTGGGTCTGCTCTGCTGGCTGATGCATGAATAAAGCATTTATATGAAGGAAAGGGTTAAGGTACTGCTTATTTCTTGTGATTTGAACACCATACATGTACTTATACCTTATCTTTCAATATTTCCTAGGGATAATCTCTTTAACCCTTTACCTGATAGAAACACCTTTTCACACCCTTGCAAACAGGATAGACTCGGATCAGATGGGTCCTGTAGGAGCTGTCTGGTCAGAGTCAGCTCTCTTTGCTTTTAATACAGAATTGATCTGATTCTAGTTTCATTGCCAAATCCAACATGTCAGTATTTACATAAGTATTCATGAAATAAAGGGTTTGAAATAACATTTTAGTCACATGAGAAAAGCATGTCTTTATTGATTTGCAAAATGTTAGACCCAGACAAGACATTGTAACTTTGACACAGTGACTGTTCTCATTCAACAATATTAGCTCATTTTGATGATCTTTGCAAACAGTATGGATGTAGATGAGATGCCAAGTAACATGGCATCTCATTAGGATTCGAACTGTCTGACACCTCGGCATGGTTTTTGTTTTTTTAAACCCTTTACTCCATGAATATTCATTAAAGAAAAAATGACATCATAAATATTATTTGATTAATTTTTATAATGGCACATGATCACATGAATTTTGGCCATGCCAGAAGCTGTAGAATCATATCATAAGCAAACAGAGCAGACCCTGATCAGACGGCTCCTATAGGAGCCGTTTGATCTGGGTCTGCTCCATTTGCAAAGGCAAAGAAAGGTGTATATATGGAGTAAAGGAGTAAAGTAGACCCAGATCAGACTGCGCCAATAAGAGTGGTCTGATCAGGGTGTGCTGTTTTCTTATGAAGTAATACAGCTTTGATTCGACATGATTTGCCATACCTGTAGTAGTTTCCATCTCAGCAAATGTTGGATCCATAGAATATTTCATCACTGCTTAACTCCTATTTGTGAATGTTAGACCATCGTTGCATGCTTAGAGTCCATAAATTCTTCTTGTTTTTAGTTGCAATAAAACAAATAATTCTTTTTTTGTTTTCATTTTAAAGTTTACCATGTAGATGCACCTTTATATTGTTGTTTGTTGTTAAGTGCCTTACACTTTATGTAATATACATTTTAAATGTAGTTTTTGTGATTTATGCTTTTGAATGTTGTTTTTGTTCTGTTAGGTTAATGTATGTAGATTTAAAACTGTTTTTAATTGCATGCTCTGCACTTTAAATATATATTGTTGCTTTGTTGTAATTAAGGTATTGTCCTGTTTTATTAACCTGTCAAATTTGAATATTCCTACGTCACTGAAAGGATATATTTAGCTTGGGTAAATCTGTGTTTCAAACGTTTTTCACGAGATTCACAATAAATACACAGGTACTTGAATAAGCCAAGTAGGAAAGCTTTTAATAGCGGAAACAATCGATATCAACCGAAGCTATATATGGCGTGTTCAGCAAGCGTATAATTTGACAGGTTAATAAAACAGGACAATACACGTATATTACATTTTGTTTCTTAACCCTTTACTCCATTAATTGCCTTTCTACACCTTTGCAAACAGAATAGATCCTGATCAGACTGTTTGCTATGCTTGCTTAGGATATAATATATACATGTACATGATTTGACAGTTTCTGCCATGGCAAAATACTTCCTGTCTCCATGTGCTATTATCAGGTTTAGCCAGTAAATACCGGCGGCAGTAAATACCACTGGTAAATACCAGTATTTACCGGACTGGTAAATACTCCCAAAATGGCCAATACTGGCATTTACTGGCAAATACTCCAGAAAAGGAGCCTATTATAACAATTAAATTTATATCCATGATGTCATTTCTTCTTACATGAATATTCATGGAGTAAAGGGTTAATATCAATATTTTACCATATAAGGAAAATGCATGCTGTATTCATTTACAAGTACATTGCAGCTTTACCTTCAGTACTTAACCCTTCGCTTGCTATTCACGTCAATATACCTACCTGTAAATAGTGAAGACCCAGATGAGACAGCTCCTGCAGGAGCTGTCTCATCAGGGTCTCCACTATTTACCAGTTGATTGTGCAACCAGTGCACTCCACAGCAGTGATTGCACAGCGAAATACTTGTACAAAGTGAAGATATATGCAATTATACAACAGGGCATGGGTAAAGAAGGAGAAATGTATTTTAAAATTCAGCAAGAGAAGGGTTAACCTTCAGTACTTTACATGATAATATCCCAGTGGCAAATCCTTTGGATCCTGGTGAGAAACCAAACTACTTGGCATTTCATCTGGATCCAAACTGTTTGCAACTTTTATGAATTTGCGTATAGTGGGGAAGAAATTAAGATGTATTTCAGATTAGCCCAATGGGACAGATTTGAACTTTTGACCAGTCACTAGTTATCATATGTTCATGTTTGAACAGAGATTGTCTAAAGATATTTGTCATTTGTGATGTAGTATTTCAGATTCATAGTACCTTTCTGTGAGTTTTCTGACAGAAAATCATTGACAACTATTGTAGACCCAGATCAAATGGCTGGTAAGGAAGTCATTAATTAGGGTCTACATTATTTGCAACTATGTCAATCTAATTTAAAATGATCAAATTCATGTAGTGCCAAATTGAATTACAGTAAAACCCCGCTAATGCGACCACCTAAAAGAGGTACAAATCTAGTTGCAGGTGGTAGCTTAATGCAGGACAAAAGTAATGCAGAAAGCTTCTAGATGAGCTTTCTGCATTACTTTTGTCCTGCATTGACCACCTGCTTATAAAGACAGTCATGTTTATTCTTTAAGTGGTCGCATTAGAGGGGTTCTACTGTATTGTACTTTGTAAACTAGCAATGAAGAGAAATTTTGTGTACTTATGATTATTAGGGTACATTTGTCTCACTAGTTACGCAATATAATAGAATGTACATGTATGTGAAATAGTTTAACTCATTATCTCCTAGGCTATTGTTAGATCCAACCTCTTTGAATGTACCTACCGAAAAGGAGCATTAACTAGAGGAAATGAAAAGATTAGAATTTTGTAGTTTGAAACCATTGTGATAAATAGAGCATTTGCTCCTATAGGAGCAAATGCTCTATTTATCACAATGGTTTCATAAAGTGACTTTTATAGATGCGCAAAAATGCGTCACTATAGGGTTAACCCTACTGTAATTTGAAATTTGCGACGGTATATGAGGTTTTTAACGGTCGCAAATTATTTTAATGGCGACGCCGAAGGCGGAGTCATTAAAATAATTTAAGACCGTTAAAAACCTCATATACCGTCGCAAATTTCAAATTACAGTAGGGTTAACCCTATTCTAACGCAATCTTAACACGAAAAACGACAAATTGTTGAGCCGATTTTAACTCAAGTAATATCCTTTGCGCTCGGATGATTAAATGAGTGATGAGGCAAGAAATAGTGCACCAGTTTCTCTCAGATTTCTTAAAGTAACTGTGTTTTCACCCTGGTTTATATATATACATTTCATTAGTCATGAATAATTGTGCGATAGCTATTCAACATGCTCAATACATACATTTAATACACATTTTGGTAAAGTAACGTCATCTTAGTCTTTGGCGCCATACGGGAAACGTCGCCTGTAACAATGACGTCACGTTATAACGTTATGTTTGAACGATGTAATAAATAAGGCCTAATCTGGACCCCAACGCTTAGAGTATCTCAATAATTCTCCACGTGACACATGTACATATAAGAGACCGTTCAAGTCGTGACAAAGTAAACAATGGAAAATAACTTGAAATAACGGGCCAAACTGGAATAGGGCCTAGATCTAGATTTATATGTCAAAGTAGGCCTATGCATACGGATTTATCATTGCTTCTAAACAACACGCATTGATATATTTACATGCACATGGTGTTATTCGGCCGTTTTCGATTGGTTGAATTTGCGACATATAAAACACTTTTTATATGCCGCAAATTTGGTCACATGAGCCAATCAGATTTCAGGAAATTGACAGATTGCGTTAGAATAGGGGATAATGTGTTAAAATGCAGAAGTGAAACTGATTCAGACAGCAGTCTAAAGGAAAATGCACTGCTATAATTGATAAGGAGCTGTAAACCCTATACCGCATGAACATTCGTGTTGCAGTGACATCATTAATATTAAACCATTCCTCCATAGGCTATTTTTAGATCCAACCTCTTTGAATGAATCTACTGAAAAGGAGCATTTACTAGAGAAAAGGAAAATGTTAGAATTGTGTAGTATTGATACCATTGTGATAAATAGAGCATTTGCTCCATAGGAACAAATGCTCTATTTATCACAATGGTTTCACAAAGTGTGACTATTACAGTGGCATAGAAAGGTGTATTTGTGGAGGAAAAGGTTAAATATTATAAAGGTATATCATTTGGCCTTGGTAAGCAAACGGAGCAGACCCAGATCAGACGGCTCCTACAGAAGCCACCTGATCTGGGTCTACTCTGTATGCAAAGCGGTAAAAGGTATATCTGTAATGTAGAGGGATAAAGTCTACAACACATCCATTTGTATGTTCTCAATCCCTTACTTCATAAATATTCATGTAAGCATAATAAATGTATGAATATTTATTTACCTATTCCCTCATAGGCTATTTTTAGATCCAACCCCTTTGAATAAATCTACCGAAAAGGAGCATTAACTAGAGTCTTACTTGAGAAAATAATTTTTTTAGAATTTTGTAGTTTGAAACCATTGTGATAAATAGAGCTACTATAGGAGCAAATGCTCTATTTATCACAATGGTTTCAAGAAGTGACTATTACAGAGGCATAGAAAGGCATATATATGGAGGAAATAGAACTGATTTCAGCATTATGGACGCGATACTTTTACCATTGCACAAACAGTAGAATCAGATTTATATCTTATTTCAAAAACAAACCAGACTTTGATTAGACAGCTTGTGCAGGAGATGTCTGTTGTGGGTCTTCTTTGTTTGCAAATGCATAAATTGTATATTTTAAATGTAACTATATTGATATTTGGGAAATGTCTATGCCAGTTCAATAAAATTTGAATATATATAGATTAATTAGCAATTGCATGATCATGTCTTTGTAGATATACAGAGGTTAACCACTAACACAAAGTATGAAATTTGATGTCACCAGTGCTACCAGATATTATGTGTTAACCCATTCCCTCATTTTGATGCCTTTTGACGCCTCTGTAAAAGTTTAGTGTTTTTTTAAATAATTGTGATAAATAGAGCATTAGCTCCATAAGAGCAAATGCTCTATTTATCACAATGGTTTCAAAACTACACAATTCTAGAAAAATTCCTTTTCTCTAGTAAATGCTCCTTTACGGTAGATTTATTCGAAGAGGTTGGATCTAAAAATAGCATATTAGGAGATGGGTTAACCCTGTGAATGTGGAATACATGTTCAGTAAAACTCATTTTAATAAAGAAGAATGAAGGTCTTTTTGGCAGGTGGCTGCTTCATGCAGTGTAAAAGTTATGCAATAAGCTCCTTTTGGAGCTTTCTGCATGGCTTTCACCCTTCATTCAAAATGCCACCTGCCTAAAAGATCTTCATTCTTCTTTTATTAAATTCCGGTTTAGAAGAGTTTTACTGAACATGTTTCATTGATACAAATTTGAATGTCTCATGTTGAATTTTATTTTCTGTATTTGGAAATAATGTAGACCTAGGTCCGAGGACTTCTAGGAGATTTTTGTATCTGAGAGGGACACTCAAGTCTCAACTGGTATGATACCAAGTATACAAATAATTCGATCCTGATGTTTATAACAATAGAACATGACTTCTATCCAGACTGACATTGTTATATAATACTTTCTTCTCTTACCAAGGTTCATCTTGTGTTTCAATACCACTGAATAAATTGGTAATTGATAAAAGTTGTTTCTATTGTATTTTGAAACCATATATTGATAAATCTAACTTAACCCGGTCTGTCATATAAACACTATTTCATGCATTTGTTAACAAAGTAGACCCAGATCAGATGGTTCCTGTAGGAGCTGTCTGATAAGGGTCTGCACGGTTTGTTTATGAAATGATAGTAAATCTGACTACAGATTCTACCAGTATCAAACATTTCTATGTACATACACCATTATAAAAATTCAGCTAATAAATTATAAATATTTATGGTGTTATTTCTTACATGAATACAGTAGAACCTGTCTGCAGCAGCAATCAAAATGAGGTCCAATTATGGGTCAATAAGGCAGGTGGTAGCATAAGGAAGGTCAAAAATAATTATTAGCTCGTCTGTTTTGAAGAAATCAAGAGTTATTGTCGTAACTCCAGCGTCCGCGTCGTTGTCATCGTCCGAAATCTAACATTAACTATAACTTCTTCAATTTTTCATTTACAACCTTCATTTTTGGTATGCATGTTCATCTTGACAATGCCGACAGACGAGCGTTCGCACCCGCTTGCGGTGCTCTTGTTGCAATCTTAGGACAGTTTCTGCTGTATTAAACAAGGAAAGTGCTAAAAAATGTGCAGGTACATTTATACATATTTTGCTTTCTTTTTAAAGTTTTCCCCCTTGAATATTTAGTGAATATTTATTTAGTGTCTGGTGTCCGCTGTAGTGCGTCTATGCGTCGTTAACAATTTACTTAAACATCTTCTTCTCTGAAACCATAAGGCCCATCATCTAATGGTCCTCTACAAAGATTGTTCAAATTATGACCCCCAAACCAAAAATGGCCCTGCCCCAGGGCTTATCAGTTTTTCAAAGGAAAATCTTTAAAAAAATCTTCTCCTCTTTTACTTTAAGCCATTCCCTCAGGCTATTTTTAGATCCAACCTCTTTGAATAAATCTACCGAAAAGGAGCATTAACTAGAAAAAAGGATTTTTTTTAGCATTTTGTACTTTGAAACCATTGTGATAAATAGAGCATTTGCTCCTATAGGAGCAAATGCTCTATTTATCACAATGGTTTCAAGAAGTGACTATTATAGGGGCGTATAGCTCGAACAATTTGACCTGGACCCTGACCTACCTTATTTGCATAAATAAAATTTCGTAACATTGCACAGGTTTATCCTCAGCACCTGTCCCGGTTAGCAATTATGCATGGACACACTCGTGATTGTATGGTTTACATATGCACGGGTTTATTTCAGCGAGAATAGACTTCACGATTTACCGGCGGAGTTTTATTTTAACAGCGTCATCTCTCTCATTATGCATTATGTATTCTGCATAAAGGTGAGGGTCCGGGTCAAATTGTTCGAGCTATAGAAGGGCGTATTTATGGAGGAAAGGGAGCAATGATTTCAGATTTGTGTTCTCTTTTCATAGCTACGTTTATTTGCTTAGTGTAGAGGACTACACCTGATACAAAACTAAATATCTTCAAAACAGTATGTGTACTATAGTTTTTAATAAAATTGTCCATTTATAAAGACTTCATTCATTAATAATCTGCTTTAATTAACCCATCCCCTCATAGGCTATTTTTAAATCCAACCTATTTGAATAAATCTATCGAAAAGGAGCATTTACTAAAGAATAGGAACATTTTAGAATTGTGTACTTTAGAAACCATTGTGATAAATAGAGCATTTGCTCTATCATTACAATGATTTCAAAACGTGACAAACAGAAGCGTCAAAAGGCGTCAATATGTGGGAATGGGTTAAGTACGAGATTCTTGAGTGTCAAATTTCTGCACAATGGAGCTATTGTCATTATTTTTATAACAACCCTCATATTCTACGACAAGAAATTACAAGTGGCGATGTAAATATTTTATTGATTTATAAATGTGTTTTACAATTGTTCAGCAAATTCTTCATAAAATGGTTCAAACAATATTACTTCAACGATTATGAGACATTTTCAAAAAATATGTAATAGACAGATTATCTATAATGCACTGAGTAAATTTCATCATTTGATACATAATTATCACAAAATAAAGTACGAATATCAAACAATAATAACATTTCGAGGGCTTGGTTGAAAACTATTCTAACTCCTTCACAAAGTGAAGGAGTTAGAATAGTTTTGCACCAGCCCTCGATTTTAACTCTTTGCATGCTAACAGCTAATTCTCACACCACTTATGATCTATGCAAACAGTTTGGATCCAGATCAGCTCCCACAAAACATGGGGCCTCATCTGAGATCTAAACTGTTTGTGTCACTCAGGCTTAACTTCTGCAAAAATTCATAAAAGAAAATTAATAGTTTTGAAAACATTGCAGACGACAATTGAGCAGACGACAAAATCACTTAGTATGCAAAGAAACAAACATTAACACTAAAATAAATAAACTATAAACAAGTATCACAGATGAAAAGAAAAAAAGGATGGAATGTAAGTTATTGTTTCTGTACAAAATAACAAACCAAAAAAGATAACAACAAAATAACATACCGGTACATACATTCTAGGTTAACGAAACATTTACCATAAATATTTGGTCAGACAAACTTTGGAATATAGTGCAGACCCAGATCAAACTGCTCCCAGTTTGATTTGGGACTCACTGTTTGCAATTCAACTAGCGTCATTTAACCCTTTCCCCCCCATGAATATTAATTTAAGAATTTATCGTTTCATGAAAATTTAAGGTCTGATTATCATACTGAGGTCCAGATAAGATATATAAATTAAAACATTTTCAAGAATAATTCTCTATATTTCTCCACCAAACTGTATGTTGTGAAAACTCTTCAGAATCGTTTCATGAAGATGATTCGGAAGAGTGGTCAGAACATAGGGTTTATTGGAGAAATGACTATTTTTTTCACTTGACTCATTTTCTCCTAGGCTATTTTTAGATCCAACCTTTTTGAATTAATCTACCAAACAAGAGGGCCAGAATGGCCCTGACATCGCTCACCAGGCACAGGGGAGGAGATGTTCAAAGTTTTCACTATATGTTTCTAGAGAAAACTAGCCACCCCTGGGGCAGGCCAATGTTGATCCAAGGGGCATAATTTATACAACTTTTGTAGAGGACCTAAACATGATGCTATGTGCCAAATATGAAAGCTGAGAACCATCCAGTTTCGGAGGAAAATATTTTCAAATCTGACACTATATGTTTCTATTGCGAACTGGCTACCCCTGGGGCGGGGCAAATTTTGACACCGGGGGCATAATTTATATAACTCTTGTAGAGGACCTGAACATGATGTTATGTGTCAATTATGAAAGCTGAGAACCTTCCAGTTTCAAAGGAGAAGATTTTCAAAGTTGTCACTATATGTTTCTATTGAGACATGGCTACCCCTGGGGTGGGGCCAATTTTGACCCCTGGGGCATAATTTATATAACTTTTGTAGAGGACCTGAATATGATCCTATGTGCCAAATATGAAAGCTAAGAACCCTGTAGATTTAGAGGAGAAGATTTTCAAAGTTTTCACTATATGTTTCTATTGAAAACTGGCCACCCCTGGGGCGGGGTCAATTTTGACCCCAGGGGCATAATGTATATAACTTTTGTAGAGGACCTGAACATGATGCTATGTGCCAAATATGAAAGCTGAGAACCTTTCAGTTTCAGAGAAGAATATATTCAAAGTTTTACCATATATTTCTATTGAAAACTGGCTACCCCTGGGGCGGGGCCAATTTTGACCCCAGGGCCATAATTTATACAAATTTTGTAGAGGACCTGAACATGATGCTATGTGCCAAATATGAAAGCTGAGAACCCTGTAGTTTCAGAGGAGAAGATTTTCAAAGTTGTCACTATAATTATGTTTCTATTGAAAACTGACCACCCCTGGGGCGGGGCCAATTTTGACCCCTGGGGCATAATTTATATAAATTTTGTAGAGGACCTGAACATGATGCTATGTGCCAAATATGAAAGCTGAGAACCCTGTAGATTCAGAAGAAAAGATTTTTAAAGTTGTCACTATATATTTCTATTCAAAACTAGCTACCCCTGGGGCGGGGCCAATTTTGACCCCAGGGCCATAATTTATATAACTTTTGTAGAGGACCTGAACATGATGCTATGTGCCAAATATGAAAGCTGAGAACCCTGTAGATTCAGAGGAGAAGATTTTCAAAGTTGTCACTATATGTTTCTAATGAAATCTGGCTACCCCTGGGGCGGGGCCAATTTTGACCCCAGGGCCATAATTTATATAACTTTTGTAGAAGACCTGAACATGATGCTATGTGCCAAATATGAAAGCTGAGAACCCTGTAGATTCAGAGGAGAAGATTTTCAAAGTTTTACTATATATTTCAATAGAAAACAAGGCACCCCTGGGGCGGGGCCAATTTTGACCCCAGGGGCAAAATTTATATAACTTTTGTAGAGGACCTAAAGATGATGCTATGTACCAAAGATGAAAGCTGAGAACCCTGTAGATTCAGAGGAGAAAATTTTTAAAGGTTCAAATTGTTGACGCCCGACGACGGACGACGGACGACGACGGACGACGGACATCAAGTGATCACAAAAGCTCACCCTGAGCACAAAAGTGCTCTGGTGAGCTAAAAAGGAACATTAACTATAGAAAAGGAAATTTTTAGAATTTTTAAATTTGAAACCATTGTGAAAAATAGAGTATTTGCTCCTATAAGAGCAAAATTTTAATGCTCTATTTATCACAATGGTTTCACAATGTGAATTTTATAGAGGCACAAAAATGCATCACTAGGGGGCAATGTGTTAAGTATGCACATTTATCTGTAGCACTGATTATCCCTTTCCTTCATATAAATGCCTTTTCACACATTTGCAAACAGAGTCGACCAAATATTAGATAGGAGCCATCTGATCAGGGTCAGCTCTGTTTGCTAAAGGAATTTGATAGATCTGTTTCTTCAGTTTCTAAATTGGCTACAAGGTACAGACATGAAAATACATGTACATGTACATTAATCAAGATTACATAAACATGTATTCATGTATCACCCAGGTTGAGAAGTGTAGAGATATGAATAAATATTGCCGACTCTGATACAATAAAACAATGACTTAAAAACTCTTTGTCTCTTTTTCCCTCTTTTCTAGTTTAACCCATTCCCACTTAGGCTATTTTTAGACCTATTCTCTTTGAATGAATCTACCAACAAGATGTGTTTGTAAAACACTATGCCCCCTCAATATGATATTTGACCCTGAAGGATGACCTTGATCTTGACATGTCACTCCTCTACCTGTGCAGCTTCATGGGGTACACATGCATACCAAATATCAAGTCTGTATCTCTAATGGTTCAAAAGTTATGGCTAATGTTAAAAGTTGGTGACCTTTGACCATGAAGTATGACCTTGACCTTGACATGTCACCCCTCAAACTGCGGCTTCATGAGATACACATGCATACCAGTACCAAGGCTGTATATCTACTGGTTCAAACGTTATGGCCAATGTTAATGACCTTTGACCTTCAAAGATGACCTTGACATGTCACCCCTGAAACTGTGCAGCCAAATGAGAAACACATATATACAAACTATCAAGTCTGTATCTCTACTGATTCAAAAGTTATGGCCAATGTTAAAGTATGTGACCTTTGACCCTGAAAGATGACCTTGACCTTGACATGCCACCCCACAAAATGTGCAGCTTCATGAGATGCACATGCATACCAAATATCAAGACTATATCTCTATTGGTTCAAAAGTTATGGCCAATTTGAAGTTGGTGACCTTTGACCCTGAAGGATGACCTTGACATGTCACCCCTCAAACTGTGCAGCTTCATGAGATACACAAGTATGCCAAATATCAAGTCTCTATCTGTACTGGTTCAAAAGTTATGGCCAATGTTAAAGTCGGTGATTTGACCCATATGTTTGACCTCTGACCTTGAAGGATGACCTTGACATATTACCCCTCACAATGTGCGGCTTTATGAGATACATATGCATGCCAATTATCAATTTCTATCTGTACTGATTCAAAAGTTATGACCAATGTTAAAGTTACAGACAAAGAAACAGACAATTTGACCTTTGACCCTGAAGGATGACCTTGACCTTGACATGTTACCCATCAAAACGTAAAGCTTCATGAGATACACAAGCATGCTAAATATCAAGTCTCTATCTTTTCTGGTCCAAAAGTTATGGCCAATGTTAAAGTCTGTGATTTGACCAATATATTTGACCTCTGACCTTGAAGGATGACCTTGACCTTGACATATTACCCCTCAAAATGTGCGGCTTCATGAGATACATATGCATGCCAAATATCAAATCTCTATCTGTACTGAGTCAAAAGTTATGACCGATGTTAAAGTTGCGTTAAAGTTACAGCCAAAAAACATAATTTGACCTTTGACCCTGAAGGATGACCTTGACCTTGACATGTCACCCCTCAAAATGTGCAGCTTCATGAGATACACAAGCATGCCAAATATCAAGTCTCTATCTCCACTGGTCCAAAAGTTATGGCCAATGTTAAAGTCAGTGATTTGACCCATATATTTGACCTCTGACCTTGAAGGATGACCTTGACCTTGACATGTCACCCCTCAAAATGTGCGGCTTTATGAGATACATAGGCATACCAAATATTAAGTCTCTATCTGTACTGGCTCAAAAGTTATGACCAATGTTAAAGTTGCTGACAAACAAACAGACAAACAGACAAACAAACAAACAAACAAACAGACAGGGCAAAAACAATATGCCCCCCAGATTTGATCTTGGGGGCATAAAAAGGAGAATTTACTAGAGAAAAGGAAAGTTTCAGGATTGTGTAGTTTTGAAACCATTGTGATAAATAGAGCATTTGCTCCTGTGGAGCAAATGCTCTATTTATCACAATGGTTTAACAAAGTGACTTTTACAGAGTCGTCAAAAGACGTCAATATGCAGGAATGGGTTAACCCTCTCCTTCATATAAACACATTTTCACAAATTTGCAAACATAGGAGCCATTTGATCAGAGCCAGCTCTGTTTGCTAATAGAATTTGAAAGATCCGTTTCTTTTGTTTCTGAATTACGTCCTGAAATAACGTCCGTCAAACAAGATGGACTCAATGGACTTATTTCACAGTGAAGTGATAGACAAACTGTCAATTTCAAAGTCCGATGTCATGAGAGCAACGTGAACTGACGGAGAACTTTCAAGTGTACATGTATATGATTGTTTGAAAGTGTTGCCACATGGATACGTATGGTGGCAAGGACTAGATCGAGATTTGGACGAGATTACAAAGTCCTGTGTCGGATGTGTGCATTCGAAAAAGTTGCCGTCAGAAACATCAATCCATTCCTGGGAGTATCTGAAACGGCCATGGAGTCGGGTACATGCTGACTCCTGGGATCCAAGGACACATGTTTTTTGATGATGGTAGACGCATATTCAAAAGTCACCCGTTGTCAAAATGATGAATAAAACAACAACACAAATGATAGAAGTATTCAGATCTGTGTTCGCAGATTATGGTATTTGTGAGACAATTGTTAGGGACAACGGCCCACAGATCGTTTCAAACATAATAAAGGACTTTTTCAGACTGAATGGGGTTAAACATATAACAAGCGCCGCGAACGAACGGGTTGGCACAATGTTTTGTGCAGACTCTGAAACAAGCAATTAAAACAGCAAAGTCAGATGAGGGAACAATACAGACTAAGTTGTCGAAATTCTTGCTGCAGTATCGTAATACTACACATTCAACGATGAACGAATGCCCATCTGTTCTATTTATAGGCAGATCCCTGTTGACGCGACCAGACCTACTAAAGTCAAATCTAGCGAAGACAGTGGAAATCAGCAGGCGAAAATGGTGCGCGCAACAGGAGACAGAAGTTTTGAGGTTGGCCAAAGTGTTTCGGTACACGACAATCGAGCCTGCGGGAGAAAACTGGACCGGTTTCATACTGGATGGAAATAAGAGACTGGCGTAGCATGGCGATGCCTCACCGATCAGATTCAACAGTGTGCTCAGAGATGGTGAACAGAATAGTGTGGAAGTTTACCTTTTTCAAAGAGTTGGCAGTTTCTTTGCAATGATATATTGCATACGTTGCAATGATTTATTGTATACCAGTTCATTAAGATAAGTTTTGAACATCATAAAACTTCCACTCCTGTTTAGAGCAAATTGTTGTTAATCCCAGTTTTTTGTGGTTGTTCATTTTTAATTTATGTTGAAGTTAAGAATTAATATAAAGGTACATAGAATTTTTCTAAGTTTCAAAGGTATAATAAGTGCAATTATTTAGGTTGAAAGACTTGAATTTTACTTGTTAATGACTTAAAGGCTAGTGCCAGTTCATTCTAAAAAATACACTAACTGAAGTAATGTAACCACCAGATTAGACATTGTGTACACAGATTTAGTACAAAGTTCATAACTTTGATTTAGTGGAAGGGTATGTTATGTACAACAACGATATTATTCTAGTACGATGGTACATTTGTATTTGTGATTGTTTTAGATGGAGCTCTAGACCAGAATAAATAGAAATAATCAAGGGTTGCTTGTCGGCAATTCGAGCCCAAGTTTAATGATAATTTATCAGTTTATGAGCCACCAAGTCTGCTGAAAACCATACCATACCATACCATACCGGATGTAGTTCAAAGCATCCCCGATGCTAAAACTTTTTCGGTTCTGTTAAATGTATCAAACTAGTTTCTTGAAACAAAGTATCACAAAAGTAACTACTGTGCATGCTGTTACAAATACTGGTATGTTATATAGCAGTCTGCTGGAGATTCACTAACAGTTCGTTTTTGTAAATAAATCATGAAACAACATGACTGTGTTTGACTCACTTGAGGCCAATTATTATATTATACTATCTACGACATTTGTATGTATAGACGAATAACAAAACATGGTGTCAGAAGAAAAAACTGAACAGTGAATTTACGGAATTTTTCATCACAATTTTACCACCTGTTTTAATTAAACAATGGACCTTAGTGGTATTCCGCCACCGAGGATTAATTGGGAATTATCAAACTTACCTGAAGAATAGGACAATTTCAAAGACCATGTTAGTTTGATATTTTCGGGACCTTTAAAATAGAAAGAAGAAGAGGAGAAAGTCTTGTACCTTCTACTTTAGCTTGGCAATAAAGGACACCAAATCCAAAAGACCTGGACAGACATTTCGGCAGAAGATGCAAAACTTCTAGACACTTATTACACACGTTTTAAAAAGCACATTCAGCCAAATTTAAATCCAATATTTGCAAGATATCGTTTTAACAACGAGGTTCAAGGATTGGAAACTATAGACAGTGTTGTCACTCGTTTACGTACTAGAGCACAGGACTGTAACTTCCAGCTAAATGACACACCCAACATAACAAACGACATCCTCCGGGACAGGATTGTATTTGGTTGCTCAGATGGAAAGGTTCGTAAAAAGCTTATCAACCAAGGTTAGCCGATATCATAATGAGAACAGTGACATTCCTAAGTCAGATGTATAGTTCTGCTGCGGTAACAAAATTAACCCAGCACAAATGATATCTGATATGCTTAGTCTGGTCAGTATCAGAACACATCTCCACGCATACCGTATGTCCAACATTGCTAGTTGGTATCTTAATAAGACATTCCCGCTGTTTTTGAAAGAAGGGAGATGCTCTATGTATCAAACTTGATTCATGAAATTTCTTGAAACAAACTATAACCAAAGTAACTACTGCGCATGCTCATACAAATACTGGTATGTTATAGCAGTCTGCTGGAGATTCACTAACAGTTCGTTCTTGTAAATAAATGATGTGTTTGACTCACTTGAGGCCATTTATTATATTATACTACATACATTTGTACGAATAGACAAATAACAAAACAGGTTCTAGACGCAAAAAGAGGATTCCTGCAGATCAAACTGGACAACAAGTCTTCTTACCCAACAACTTTCAACACACATATTGGCAGACTCAGGCGGCTCTCCCTGCCCTTTGGAATAAAGTCTGCATCAAAGGATTATGGATGACACGATTGCGGGAATATACCGTGCAGTTGCAGTCATTGATGATATTCTTATCGCAGGAAAGACAATGCAGACTATGATAGGATACTCCAAGTAGTAGTTGCCAGATCAACCAGCTAGAACTTGAAGCTAAATTTTCACCAGTTCTTGATCTGTCAGCTGTCTGTTTCATATATGGGTAATCTCGTGAAGAAGCACAGTTTGATGCCAAACTAGAAAAAGTCAGCGCAATCTTCAACATGCCTCCATCGTCAGACAAGGAAGGTGTCAGAAGGCTAAGTTTATTGCAAACCTTAATGAGATTGATCGCGATGCATTGATCAGAACTTTGCTCAAGTCAGACATTGAGTTTCAGTGGGCTCACATCCAAGAACAAAACTTCAACAAGCTGAAGAAACATTGTAACTCACTGCCAGTCCTCTAGGAGCTTTCTGCATGACTTTCACCCTGCATTAAGCTGCCACCTGTCTCCAAGACCGATATTCATACTAAATTTAACGGCCGGTTAAGAGAGGTTTTACTGTATTTCTTACATGAATATTCATGAAATAAAGGGTTATTGCAGAGCAGCCATATTGCAGTAACAGTGAATTATTTAGGGTAAATAAACCTATGCTACAGTAACATTGCTTAAAACACTGCTTCAAGCAGAATTGGCACTGCAACAACATTATGTCATTTTTTTGCAAATCAGGTTTAACTCCATCACACTCAATGTGTCATAGTCTTATTGTGACACAAAACAAGAAGTTCTACCTTTATTTTCATTTAACCCTTTCCTTTACAGAAACACCTTTTCATGCCTTTGCAAACAGAGTAGACCCAGATCAGACGGCTCCTACAGGAGCCATCTGATCAGGATCTACTCACTTTGCTTATGGAAATCTAAAGATCTGAGTCCATGCTTATAAAGCTTTTAGTTGAGCCTGAGATCGTTCTCAAGCTTTTGATTGGTCAGATTTGAGCCTATGGCTCAAATCTGACCAATCAAAAGCTTGAGAACTCAAATCTGACCAATCAAAAGCCTGAGAACGAAACTCAGACTCAACTAAAAGCTTTATAAGCATGGACCCTGATAATGCAGTTTCCAGAACAGTGAAGAAATTCCCTTTTCCATGTTCTGTATGATTTGATTCTTTTCATGAATTTTCATGAGGTGAATAAATCTAGAATAAATATTAAATAGGGAAAGTGTTTATAAATTAGAAGTTCTTAGTTTAAACAAAAATGAGGCAAGATAGACAATAATTATCAAGTTACTCAGTTATTAGATCAAGTTTAGTAACTCAAATGTTGGAACCACTTGAATAGGAGTTATTTCTCTTAGACTTTATATGCACGAATAGTGTGTGTGTGCATTTCATAACATAAAACAATCTTAAGGTTTACATCTATTATTAGAATTTATGGAGTAATAACTAGAACTATCACTAAAGGTGATGAATATCCCCGTACGGCAGCTTTGATTGCAAAACCAAGTTTGTGACACAAACTACCCATTATAGCAGGACCAAAACACAAAAAAACTCAAAGTTTAAGGGGAGATAATTTTGTAATGCCTGCAACTAAACATATGAAAATTGCATTTTGCATATCTGCTATTCGTGGTTATTAAGTATTGTAAGTATCAATTCAATAACTTTTAAATTGAAGGGGTAGTTTGCGACATCAACTCGCCATGTTTCATGCCAAAATGACAAAAATACTCAAACTTCAAGGGGAGATAAATCTGCATTGCTCAGTGCTAAGCACATGAAAATTGTGCCCTGCACATCTACCATTCGTGATTATTATGTATACCATATATAAATTCAATAACTTTAAAATTGAAGGAGGAGTTCGCGACACCAACTACCCATGGTTTATGCCAAAATTACAAAAAATACTCAAAGTTCAAGGGGAGATAATTATGCAATGCGCAAGTCTAAACACATGAAAAGTGTGTCTTTCACATCTACTGTTCATGGTTATTATGTATACCAAATATAAACTGAATAACTTCCATATTGAAGGAGGAGTTTGCGACACCAACTTCCCATACTTCATACCAAAATGACAAAAATGCTCAAAGTTCAAGGGGAGATAATTCTGCAATGCCCGGAACAAAACACATGTAAATTGTGTCTTGCACATCTACCATTTGTGGTTATTATATATATCAAATATAAACTCAATAACTTTAAAACTGAAGGAGGAGTTTGCGACACCAACTACCCATGTTCAAATGAGGACGGACTGACCGACCGCCGACCTACCAACTGACCAACCGACCGCCGGACAGGGTGATTCCAACAATTTTGCGGGGGTATAATTAGCAAACTTATAGAGTGATACCTATTCAAATAAATTATGTGTTAAATTAATGTGTTTATAGCTCTGGTCATTACTTACTGCTTATAAAAGGTTAATAAGCATTTCACTTTAAGTAAAGAAAGCGGGATGTAACATAATTGGCTAATTCTCTCAATGTCAAAAGCAAACCCCCTTGTATACATGTATTATAATTTATAAAATGTTGTAAGCATTGATGACGTAGATAAACATGGATGCCTCCATAGTTTGTAGGTCATGATGTTACAAAGTTGCATTAAGCAATATAGATGTTCAAAGAAATTGATAAAATATATTTTTAGCTAATGTGACCAACATATGCAACAAACTAGACCCATTTATAGGACTATGACAGTGGACAACCTAACGATCATTCCCGTGAAGTCACATTTCATTCTGACAGTTGTTTAACCCTTTCCTCCATAAATACGCCTTTCTACGCCTCTGTAAAAATCTCCTGTTGAAATTGCCTGACAGACATATTCAGAGATGACATGGATGTAATATTAAAGTGTCACAGTCACCCTGTTAAAGCAAGTGATAAAATGATCTTATCTACAAATATTAAAATGGCAAGATATTCAACTAAGTGAACTATTCATTGGGGTTTTCTTCATTCTTAAAAAATTTGTACACTTCCCCCCCCACACACACACACACCCCATATGTAATCATACAGGCCCTCTAATGGCAAGAAGTCTATAATTTTATCCTCTGAAAATTGACCTTGACCTACTGACCACAAAATCAACAGGGGTCATCTACTCATAATAACCAGGGGTCTTACCCAAATACAGTAAAACCCCGCTAATGCGACCACTTAATGAATAAACATGGGTGCTTTTATAATCAGGTGGTTGCTTAATGCAGGACAAAAGTAATGCAGAAAGCAGGAGCATTCTGCATTATTCTTGTCCTGCATTAAGCTACCACCTGCATATAACCCCTAGAATTATACCTCTTTTAGGTGATCATATTAGCGGGATATTACTGTACAAGGTAAAAAGGTCAATAAGTTATTGATAGGAAACCATTTTTTACCAAAATTACGAAGACCAACAGATATGTGCAAAGCAATATAGCCCCAACATTTTAAAATGAGGAGCATAAAGAATCAATTCAACAGCAGAAAATTTTGATTTTAAGTGCAAAGACATTTGTAAAAGTTCATACATGTATATGAAAATACTATAAATATCACACAATTGCACTAAAATATCACAAATGTATAAATGCTACAAACTCTACACAGGTTCTCAAAATTGGTATCAAATGACTATATTTTCTAAAGAAAAAAAAATTAACAATACAGTTCAACCCCTCTTAACAGGACATTGAATTAAGTATAACTATCGGTATTGGAGATAGGTGGAAGCATAATGCAGGGTGAAAAGTCATGTAGAAAGCTTCTCCTCTTTCACTCTGCAACAGTCTTTGATGCACCTGTTTTAGATGGTCAACTCTAGGAGCTTTCGGCATGACTTTCACCCTGCATTAAGCAACAATCTGCCTGAAAGTATTTAAATTCTTCTCTACTAGAATTAGACAGGCATGGCATATAATCAAATAGTTAATTGCTGCCCAATCAGGTGATACAAAAGTCATGGCAGACAAAGCAGCCTTAAATGTCCATAAGCAATCTTTAAATATCAAAACGTGATTCCTACAAGTTAAAAAGGGTAAAAAGGGTAAGTATCATCCTCCTATGGCAGGTGACACAAATATCATTTTTTACAACCATGTAATGACACCTATTCAAAACTAAATTCGGATTTTTTATTTTCAAGCTGGCTTGCAGTTGGTCTATCAAGACATTTTTCTGTGCCCAAAACAATGCAATTTGTTCCATGCACAGTAAAAAGCTTCATGAGATTTCCCTTCACCTGTAATTAGCTGGACATCGCAACGTGAATAAAATACTGTTAAAGTGATGACCAACTCTGATATAAACAAACAAGACAAAATAAAGTAGAAGCAACAACTACAGTAAAACCTCTCTATAATGACCACTAAATTACATCAATTATTTTGTGTTAAAGGCAGGTGGTTGCTTAAAGCAAGGTGAAAGTATAACAGAACGCTCCTATAGGAGCGTTCTGTTTTACTTTCACCTTGCTTTAAGCATCCACCTGCTCTAAATACCAACTAATTAAAACAATTTGGTGGTCGTTATAGACAGGTTTTACTGTAGATCCCATAGTCAGCATGTGAAGCCCTAGCACAGACAAATCTACATAGCAAAAACGAGGCGGGGAAATAATTAACCATTTACCTCATGATTAATTAAGCAAGAATTTATCACTTCATAATTATTCATTAACTGAAATTTTATAATTGTACCTAAACAAGTGAATATTTTGCCATGACAGAATCTACAGTAAAACTTGACCTAACGGTCACCTTTAAGGAATTGTCACCTCGTGTTAACAGTCAGTTTGAAATCCTTCCCACAGAACGGCCAGCATGAAATGTGTGAAAAACCAATACCCACAGGTCGCTCAGCTGACAAACTTGTCAAAATGGAGTCTGTGCATCTGTGCATTGTAACTCCCCAAGATTACGGAAATTGCCGATCAAATATCGTGACCGTTTCAAATATCCGTTACTTTGGGAAAGTGAAGAAACAGCCGATTAGCAACACCATCATACTTGTAGTGTAGAGCTCTATTGCCACTCACAGCATAGATCTGCCTCTTTATGTCAGAGAGGGCCAGTGGGCTATGTAGACTATCAGACACATGTGAATTTGCAAACTGTGACACTGAAATAAAATCTTTACAAATTATACAAGGATGCACTTCTACATGGCTGCAAAGAGAAGCTTTGAGAAAGGATATGTCGCTGGATGATCTATTGAAAGAAGCTCGAACCCTTGAACTATCTGACAAACATGCATTAGAAATTGAGAAAAAGTATGTAGAAACAAATTCAATCAGAAAACGAACACAAAAACCATCACAAAATCGTCATTCTAAAGCACTTGAAAGGAGAAACACCGCGAGCTCCAGAAAAGTGACAAAATGCAGAAATTGTGGTCAAGACTATCCTCATAAAAACGACACACCTAGGTTTACGACGCTACAAAGTCTCAACTTTGGCATTACCTGTGCAAGCAAACTTTTCCAAAATGCCTTGCGTATAGCTTTAGAAGGACTTGAGGGAGTTCGAAACATTAGTGACAACATAATAGTGTCCGCACGTACACAGAAGGAGCACGACGAGCAACTTGAAGCAACTCTACAAAGGCTCCAAGACAAACATTTGACACTAAACAGAACAAAGTGTGAATTCAACAAATGAAAGTTGGAATTCTATGGTTATGTGTTTGGAGAAAACGGCATGTCGCCTGATCCAAAGAAATGTGAAACAATCAAATCTACTCCACCGCCAACAAACGTATCAGAAGTTAGAAGCTTCCTAGTGATGACAAACTATGTTTCAAGGTTCATACCCAATTACCGGTACTCAACGATTACCGAACCATTGCGCAATCTGACACGCAAAAACACTAAATGGAAATGGAACGCTGAAGAGCAAAACGCATTTGAGCTGTTGAAATCAAGGCTAAGTAGCGAAACAGTTATGACCTACTTTGACCCCAAGAAAAAGACACAGATAACAGTAGATGCAAGCCCTGTGGGAATTGCAGCAATTATGCTACAGAAAGGAAAAGTCATCTGCTTCGCAAGCAAATCGCTGACCGATGTAGAGAAGCGCTACTCGCAGACAGAAAAAGAAAGCCTTGCACTTATATGGGCAATTGGACACTGGCACATATACTTGTTTGGACATAAGTTTGTATTAATCACAGATGCAAAAGCACTGGAAAGTATCTACAGCAATCCGAAATCAAAACCCCCTGCATGACTAGATACCAGGTATCGGACACAAATTCATTTATGCTCCGTGAAATGTGCAATTAAGACTATCAAGAACTCATTAACTATGGTCGAGCCAGCCAGCAGTGACCTGATATGAACTGTGCTAAGGTCAAGCATAATAAATTCACTGGAATGTTTGATACTCCTAACAATGTTTACATCTGGAACTATTGTAATCTATCGGTGATAATTAAGTGTGAAGCAAAATCAGAGATGGCTCGTTTGATATTTCACCACCTTACAATTACATGTAATCTAAGTTAAGGGGAAATGTAGTGTAGAGCTCTATTGCCACTCACAGCATAGCTCCGCCTCTTTATGTTAATTACCCACTGGCCCTCTCTGATAGCATTTTAGGCTGGGGACAGTTTACTTGTGGCATTCTTATAGTGTGTATTAACCATGTAGCTAGACCAATTATTAAAGTGCTTAACTGTTCAACCGTTCTTCCGTCTATAAGCCCTACTACCACGCGGACATAACAATACTGATTGACCACTTCGGTGCTTTCCGTTATGTCCAAAGTGAACGAAGTACAGTTTAAACAAAGCATTGGCCTTGGCCTTAGGGCAAGATTATAATCAATGGCCTGATAATTCTTTAACCCCTTCTCTCATATAAACGTGTTTTCGCGCATTTGCAAACAGAGTAGACCCACATCAGACTGCTCCTAGAGGAGCTGTCTGATCAGGGTCTGCTCTGTTTGCTATTGGAATTTGATAGATCTGTTTCTTTACGTTCTAAAATAGCTGCAATATTCCACCTTGCATATTTCATTATAACTATTTTTCCATGAATATTCAGTAGGTATTGAGATTTGGAATAAACATAGAACAGGGAAAGGGTTAACTCCTATTGTTTGCAACCAGTGTAAATGGTTGATTTTGATGTTAAAAGTGCAATGATGGGGGTGTTGAGAAGTTTGTCTGCACATTAAAGAAACAAAAGAGATAACACCAAACAAAATATTCACACCTTTTTCAAACAAATAATAATGCGATTTCTAATTACAGGAGTTCGAAACAAAGTGCCTCACATGAAAGGATCGAGTTAAGTGTCTCAAACTGTTTGAATCAGGCAAAAGTTTGTGTGTGATAGCCAGTGAATTGAGTGTGGGATGTACTCAAGTTCAGAATGCACTTAAACATAAATAAGAAATCATGGACAAATTTAAAGAAAATGGGAATATGACTGAAATGTTCCAAAGAGACACGGAGTACAGAGACTTGGACAATCTAATGCACTGGTAGTTCCTGGATGCCATGGCTCGTGTTGTGAATGTGTCTGGTCTCATGAACCAGGAGAAAGCTAAGACATCTGCAAGTGATCTAAGACTTGGTGACTTTAAGGGCAGTAATGGGTGGCTCAATTTGTTCCTCAAATGAAACAACAAACCAATGTGGCAAGCAGGCGAGGTGAAACGAGATACTGTGCAGCAATGGAAAAACAAGATACAATCTGTGTGTGAAGGCTATGCCCCGGAGAAAATCTTCAACATGGACAAGAGCTGGCTGTTCTTCTGGGGCGCCACCAAATCCACCTTCTTTAAGCAGAGCGAGATCTGTGCTAGGGGCAAATGTATAAAACTGCGCATAACAGTGGCCTTATGTGTGTCTGTGACGGTACCTATGTTACATGTGTTAAAATTAAGTTACAATTTTTTTTTAATTAGGTAACAAATGACGAAAAACATCTGAAGCATATGTGTCATGAGATTGATTTAAGTTATACAAAAAAATTATTACATAAAACAAGAGGGTCATGATTGCTCTACATCGCTCAAATGTTAATTGTAACACTTGATAGAGAAGAACTAGTCACAACCATCTCCAGAAAATGAAGATAAGAGGGCCATAGTAGGTTTAATTTTTTCAATCGAAGATTACATACATGTAATTTGTTCAAAATGCATGGTAGTCAAAATCAATTCTCAATGTGGTCATCAGAGGACTACCAAGTACCATTCAAATTAGACCACCAGGAATGTGAATGTCTGCGCGACACAGGGGCTCAGATATCGATCCTTTCTCATGAATGGTTGACCGAAAAGTTTCCTAAAGGAAAATATAAGCCCTCTAGAGGAACTGGTAGACATACGTTCGGCAAAAAGGGACAAACATTCCAGTAAGGGGATGGGTTCAACTTGGATTTTCCTTAAAGAAAGGAGATTTGGGATCATCTCATTAAGTTTTCCCCTTTTCCGGTTACCGGCCTGGAAAGCGTATCCATTCCCATAGTCGGGTTCAACGTTATTGTCTACTATTCCCTGGAGGTGGGGCAAGATCTTTTCTGTAAGCAAACAACTCATGCCTTTCTCTGTCAGGAATCTCTAAATGTTAATGAATTGTATACAGTGTTGTAAGAAACTACTAAAGACCATTTCGGTGAGGTAAAGTCAGGAAAACAAAGTACAACAATTCACAGGGGCTCATGTGTCTTGATTAAGGGAGGTGGTACATTCACTTATACATAAATACTTGAATTGCTCTGACCTAATATTTCGACCACTAAGGGCCTTTTGCAAAGATTATCATGTCAAAATACACGTCACATTTTTGTAACATGCATTCAGCCATAAAATCAAAGAGAATAAATGTGATATGTATTTTGGCACGATAATCCTTGGAAAAGGCCCTTAGTGGTCAAAATATTAGATCAGAGCATTTCAAGTATTTATGTATTATATTAATTCCTTTTTTTGGAATATTTTGTTCATTCACTTATAGAAAAGCCTTATCAGAGCCATGGGATGAGGGGCTTCATGTAAAGGGACACTTGTCTCTATCCTTCCAGGGTCAGCAGCCAGGCTCAGTGTACCAGTCCTCAATAGCACTAAACATGACATTGTTATGAAGAAGGGCACAGTTTGAGTATTTTGCAGAGTGTACAGGTGGTATTCCAGTTGGCTGGAAAGGGACCAAAAGAGTTGTTGACTAATGGGATAAATGCCACTCAATGCTCAGAATTCCAAGATGGCCATCCGACATCAGAGCCAGAATGGGAACCTCCAATTGAACTTGACGAGCAGGTAAGTGAAATCAGGCATATATTGTATGAACAGACAGACGCATTTATGACAGGTGATGACGACATTGGCACGGTACCCGATCTGAAGATGGATATAAAGGTCACTGATCCTGAGCCTGTGCAGAAAACCTACATGTCCATCCCCGTCCCCTCCTACAGGAACTAAAGGACTACATTATCAACTTGGTGAATAAGGGGCTGATCCACAAATCTGAATCAACCTATTCAAGTCCTGTGGTTTGTGTATACAAGAAACATGGTTCCTTAAGACTTTGCTGTGACTACCGCTAACTAAATCAAAAGACCATGAAGGGGCGACAACCGAGAGCATATATACAAGACTTTCTGGACAGATTAGGAGGAGCACCTGGTTCTCAGTTCAATCTCAACAAACAAGCTGCCAGTGTACATTGTAATATGACGCTAACCATAAGGCCTGGGTGCTTACGCCATTAATGGAGAACTGGTTGAAGGCTCTTAATCATTCAATGCATGCTCAGAAGTGGAATATCCTGTTGCTGCTATCCAATGCACTAGTTCACCCAAGCCTGACTCTGAGTAATGTCAAGCTGCGATTCTTCCTGCCAAACATGATGACAGTACTTCAGCCCATGGACATCGGCATAATTCAGGCTTTGAAGCTGAAGTATCGGAAACGACAGCAACATCATGTGCTAGTGGAAATGGAGAAACATACGACCAAGCTTGGGCCCGAGATCCTCTGCGACATTACGCTACTGGATCGCAGCATCCTGGCGCAAGACGAAGGAAGACACCATTGCAAAGTGCTTTTGCAACTGTAGATTTACCCGGAAAGTGTTAGTGCTATCAAGAATGTTGTTGTCAGTGATGACAAGATGAGTTCTTTCATGTGAACTACATGTATTTGACTGTGATGTCACAGATCTCACCAAAGTAGACAATCAGTTGGCAACATGTAACAACGGCATGACGGACTGGGACAGGCCCGCCCAGGAAATCATGGCCGATCTGACAGCCACAGAGAAGGCGAGCACCAGCAATGACAAGAAGGAGCACCAGTATTGCTCCGCATGTATCTGAGTGTGAAGCGAGTGAGTGCCTGGACAAGGAACTTTGCCATAAGCAAAATTCAGACTTCTATGCTGGACATGAGCACTCAGGACATGTTTGTACAGTTTAGAGCAGAATCTACCGTTAACAGACTAAGATCAGCAAGTTTTTCAGCAAGTGAACTGCTGTTAATGTTAAGTCATTGTATCGTTCTAATCTGATATACATGTAGATCTAATTCTACAGTTTTTGTCATAGCTAAACATTCCCTTGAAAAGTTTACATTATAAAAATTCAGCTAATAAATATTCATGATGGCATTATTTCTTACATAAACGTTGAACAGGGAAAGGGTTAAAATGTGTACATGTACAGAAATATGTAAATTTGTATTTTCGGATGTGTCAAATGATTCTGCCTGATGTTTGTTTTTTTGTCAAGCAATGTACATGTACATGCTGTATTTTACTTTTACTTGCAATGATAAAATATATCATCTCTATGGTAAGACATTAAATTACATGTAAATAAACTTTTGAGTTTGTCTGATTACACAGAAAATTTCCCCAAAATATCAACCCCTCTATTAAGTGGTCACCTCGTTTAAGCAACCAATTTGGCCACTTCTCTCGACTGGCTGCTTAACACAGTTTGGACTGTATATATTTTTTATAAGGAAACAGAACTGACCCTGATCTATTTTGCAAAAGTGTAAAAAGCCATATCTATCAGGTAAATGGTTATTACACAGTGCTACAAATAAGATGCGTAAATTTTCAAGAATAACTCCTGTATTTCTCCACAAAACCCTATATTGTGACCACTCTTTAGAATCGTCTCAAAGAGACGATTCTAAAGAGTGGTCACAGTGCATGTATTGGGTTGGGTGAAGAAATGATGATTTTAGTATTTGGGTACACACCCTTATCTGTAGCTCTGATTTAACAAACAATACTAGAGAAACGGTGGACACACAACAACCCTGTACTCATGATTAACCCTCTGCTCCATAGATATGCTTTTTAACACATTTGCAAACATATTAGACCCAGATCAGATGGCTCCTATAAGAGCGGTCTGATCGGGGTCTGCTCTGTTTAATTATGAAGTAATATTGATCTTATTCTACCGTGTCTGCAATGGCCAACTTTCTGTGTTTGTATGTCATTATAAAATATCAGTTAATATTCATGTTATCACTATTTATTACATTAATATTCATGGAGTAAAGAGTTAGACGGATGCCATCTTACAATGAAAATTATCTCTGTATAAGTTATAGCCAAAATCTACCCAAGAAAAATGAGACAAGAAAGATCATTAACCCTTTCCTCCATGAATATTCATGTTAACCATTTCACTCATATAAACATGTTTTCACGCATTTGCAAACAGAGTAGACCCAGATCAGACGGCTCCTAGAGGAGCCGTCTGATCAGGGTCTGCTCTGTTTGCTAATAAAAGTTGATAGAACTGTTTCTATACTTGCTAAAATGGCTACAATGTTCCACCCTCCATGTGTCATTATTACAAATTTGTCCATGAATATTCAATAGGTGTTGAAATTTGTAATAAACATAGAACAGGGAAAGGGTTAATAGAAATAATGACAATCATACATATTAAACAGATAGATTCTTAGAAGTTAACAAAAAACAAAAATTTACGCAAGACATTTTGACCAAGGCATAAATTGTAGAATCAGATCTATATTATTCCATAAGCAAACAGAACAGAACCTAATCAGATGACACTGATCTCAGTCTACTCTGTTTGTAAATCCAATAAAATGCGTATTTATGCCTTTTATGGAGTAAAGGGTTAAGAAAAAGATAAGGCTAAAGATATAGATCTGTATGTAACACATCGTCTACACATGATAGAGATGTCAAATGCTATCTACGCAACTAAAGCTATGGCCCAAACAAAATCACACCAACAGAAGAATACACATGCACTAGACTGACATTGTAACAACCGTGTAGAGCTGATTGAAAGGGGGTTTAACAAAGGTTTGCCCCTTTATCTAATGGATACTGAACAGGGAAACAGTTAAAAGGTAATTCTATCAGATAAAGGGTTGACAAATATTCTGCGAGGTAAAGGGTTCACAGATATACCGGTATATCTGATTCGTAAAAAAATAACATAAAAATACAAAGTAACAAGACTACAACTATTGTCCGCAGTAACCCTTTCCCTCATATACACCCTTTTCATGCCTTTACAAATAGAGTAGATTCAGATCAGACGGCTCTATTAGGAGCCGTCTGATCAGGGTTGGTTCTGTTTGCTTATGAAATCTGAATAGATCTGATTCTACAGTTTCTACTATTAAACACTAAAAAGTCATGCGTACGTGTCATTATAAAAAATCAGTTAATAAATATTCATGATGTCATTATTTCTTACATGAATATGCAAAAGGGAAAGGGTTAAAATTACATGTTCTTGGCTAATAAACAAACAAGAACAGAGACTTAATTTTAAAACATAAGAAGAGGTACTTTAGATACTACAGTGTTGAATCAGACCAGTCTCTATATCTCTGATGTGGTGTCTGACACTTATAAGCACCTACACTATTTCATTTTCCTACTGACAAACTGTGTAGACCCTGATCAAAGATAGAACCACTAGTCTTTGTGAACATCGTTTGTACATGCTAAAATACACTTTTGTTACATGAGAACATTCATATAACAAACTAAACCTTTACTCCACAGAACTTTTTTGCACCTTTTCAAACAGAGTAGATCCAGATTGCATGGCTCATGTAGAATCCATCTGATCAGGCTCTGCTCTTTTTGCTTAACCCTTTCCTCCATAGGCTATTTTTAGACCCAACCTCTTTGAGTGAATCTACCCAAAAGGAGCATTTACTAGAGAAAAGTAAAATTTTAGAATTTTGTAGTTTGAAACCATTGTGATAAATAGAGCATTTGCTCCTATAGGAGCAAATGCTCTATTTATCACAATGGCTTCAAGAAGTGGTTATTACAGAGGCATAGAAAGGCGTAATTATGGAGGAAAGGGTTAATACCTAAATTATACAGTTTTGATTCTACAGTTTCAGACAAGGCAAAAAATCTTGTACTCGTAACTTATTATAAAATTTCAGGTAGTTGATATTCATGATGTCATATTTCTTCCATGAATATTCCTGGAGTAAAAGGTTAACTCTTTAGCGGTGAATTTGTGATAACCTTTGCAATCAGTGTAGATCCAGATCAGAGCCAAGTAACTCCGATTGCATTTTTGAAGAAGAAAGAAAGAAAAATTTACTTTCAGAATTACAACAAGAAACGACTTTTGGCTGATGACAAATACTTGGTGTGCAGTGAGGTATAATACTTAGCAGGATCACAGACTTGTAAGGGACAACAGTCTCCCTAAAATAAAACAACCAGTACATACATTGTGACTTTTGTTATAATACTGAGCATCATAATTTTAAAGGTGCATACTAAAATTGTCATTTCTCCACCAAACCCTATGTTATGGCCATTCTTTAGGAATTGTCTTGAAGAGACGATTTTAAAGAGTGGTCACAACATAGGGTTTGGTGGAGAAATAAAGGAGTTATTCCTGAAAATATTTTTAATTTATGCATCTTATCTGGACCTCTGTAATCTAGTTTGTCTCATTATTGTTGCCTTACACAGTGAGCTATACTTCTCATTTAACCCTTACTCAAGAGATTTATCTAACACTTTCCCTGTTCTATGTTTATTTAAAATATCAATACCTACTGAATATTCATCCATAAAATAATTACGGTATAATGATATATATATATAAGGTGGAACATTGTACCCATTTTAGAAAGTAAAGAAACAGCTCTTCCAAATTCCATTAGCATACAGAGCAGACCCTGATCAGAAATTCCTATAAGAGTCATCTGATCTGGGTCTACTCTGTTTGCAAATGCATGAAAACATGTTTATATGAGGCAAAGGGTTAAGAAATAATGGTATTATGAATACTAATTTGATTATTTTTATAACGATAAATGAACATTAAGTTTAAGATGTTGCATTAATTGTAGAATCATATCCATAAGCAAACAGAGCAGTTCCTGATCTACTGTCTGCTGTGTTTGCAAAGGTACTGAAAGGTGTGTCTATGGCGTAAAAGATTAATAGTTAAACAGAAGTGTCTTACACCATTTACTGGATAAATTTCAATGTAAGAAATGACATATTATTCCATAAGCAATTAGCTGACTCTGAACAGATGGTTCCTAAAGGAGCTGTCTAATCTGAGTCTACTTTGTTTGAAAAGGCATCTCTATCTCTAAAGGGTTAAAATCAGGACTAGATGTTACTTAATTAATGCCGAATTCAAGTAAAGCAGAAAACTCCTATGGGAGCTTTATGCATAACTTTCATCCTGCATTAAGTTACCACCTGTCTTAAAAAGAGTAGTCATCACTGACAGGTTTACTAGATATAAATTAAGCTAACTGCTTGGAAGACTTCGCTGACTTGGCTCTCCTGGCAGATCTGGCAGGACTTGGAACTTCTGATGGATTAGTCGACTTGTCTGGTTCTAGACTCTCGTCAGAGAATATGAAGTCATATATGACCTGGTTAACCTGTTTGGGGGCCTCCATCATCAACATATGACTACAGTTGTCAATGACGACCAGCTTTGAATAGTAGATTGCCTAAAAGCAAACAATTTCATACATTTCTTAGCAAGCTGAAAATGAAAATGAAACTACAGAAGATTTGTGCAGGTGCTGTCTGATATCAACAGTAACTTTCATTCTGCATTGAGCTACCAGTAACCATAGTTTTGCTCTAAGCCCTCACTATGGGGGAACCTGAGACAGTTCCGAGATATAGATAAGAGGAGTGTTCAGAAACCAAGTTCAATGAACACCAACTAGAGAAAGAAGATGTTTACCATATTCTTCCTAAAACAAGATGTGTTTGTGAAACACTATGCCCCCGACCTTTGACCCTGAACGATGAACTTGACCTTTGACCAAGGAGTTGAACGTGACACATCGTCTTTGTGTGGTGAGCACATGTGCCAGGTTAATTTGAAATCCAATCACAGATAAAAGAGTTATAGAAGGGACACGAAATTTGGGATGGATGGATGGAAGGACAGACAGACAGACGGACAGATGGACAAACAGACGGACAATGCAATTACTATATGCATGCCGTTGGGGGGCATAAAACGTTTTATTCGAATAAATGCCCCCCTACTTCTTTTGGGGTGCAACTACTGATCAATGAAACAACTAAAACCCTATATAATAACCACTGAAAAAAGAAATATATTTTTCAAAATGCATGTGGTAGCTTTAATAATGCTTATTGAAAGCAATGCAGAAAGCTTCTCTATGAGTTTTCTGTATTGTTTTCATTCTTTATAAAATTAAATAACCACCTGTATACAAAATGAAAGGAACGCCTTTTAAACAAGATGTGTTTGTGAAACACTATGCCCCAACCTTTGACCCTGAAGGATGACCTTGACCTTTGACCCATGGACCAGGGAGTTGAACCCGACACATCGTCTCTGTATGGTAAGCATTTGTGCCAGATTATTTTGAAATCCATTCAAAGATCAAAAAGTTATAGAAGGGACACGAAATTTGGGATGGATAGATGGACGGATTTAAGGACAGACAGAAGGACAATGCGATTATTATTATATGCATGCCATTTGGGGGAGGGGGGGGAGGGGGGGGGGGCATAAAAATGTCGTGCCCCAAAGAGCATTTACTAGAGATAGAAGGCAACAGATAAAGATGCATACTCAAGTACTAAAATTGTCCTTTCTCCACCAAACCCTTTGTTGTGACCACTCTTTAGAATTGTTACGAACAGAATGTAGGATTTGGTGGAGAAACATATTTTTTATAAAAATGTTTATAATCTTATCTGGACCTCTGGAGATAATATGAAAGAAAGATCAGGGTCCATGCTTATAAAGCTTTTAGTTGAGTCTGAGTTTCGTTCTCAAGCTTTTGATTGGTCAGATTTGAGTTCTCAAGCTTTTGATTGGTCAGATTTGAGCCAGAGGCTCAAATCTGGCTCAAATCTGACCAATCAAAAGCTTGAGAACGTACTCAGACTCAACTAAAAGTTTTATAAGCATGGACCCAGTATGCTTCATATCTACAGCTCTGGCAAGGTAACAATCAATGTTACCTTTTCCATGGTTTGCTCCTCCTCCAAGGACACAAATTTGTCATATTTCCCGTGCATCAGCAAGGTAGGCATGGACAGCCACTGGTGGTACAACTCATCCCCGTCCATCCAATCCTGGCCACTCATCATGTGACTGAGCACGTATGTGGGCACGTCAAAGGCAACATTCTTGGACAACCCGCTGTCCTTGATATTGTGGAAGGCATTTCTGTAATTGCAAAACACAATTTCTGATACCTGACCTGACAGATTTCAACATCAGATACCTTTTATTCCATGAATATTAAAGTAAAAATAAAAACATCATGAATATTTATTACCAAAGCTTTTTTAATTACTGAGTCATTTAATCTGGACACAATCTCTTTACAGAGGCATCAAAAGGCCTCCCTACTATAAAATAGATGAACCCTTTCCCTGTTGAATATTCATGTAAGAAATAATGATAACATGAATATTTATTACACGAACTTTTATAATGGTATATAAATGTACAGTCGGCTGAGCGGTCCTGGGGACTGAAAGTAGACTATAACAAGGTACTTAACTTTTATATGAACACACAATGTTTTGGCTTTGGCACAAACTGTATAATCAGAATCAAGATCTATCATTTCATAAATAAACAGAGTAGACCAGATCAGGGTCCATGCTTATAAAGCTTTTAGTTGAGTCTGAGTTTCGTTCTCAAGCTTTTGATTGGTCAGATTTGAGTTCTCAAGCTTTTGATTGGTCAGATTTGAGCCAAAGGCTCAAATCTGACCAATCAAAAACTTGAGAACGAACTCAGACTCAACTAAAAGTTTTATAAGCATGGACCCAGATGGTTCCTACAGGAGCGATCTGATCTGGTCTACTCTGTTTGCTTTTATATGAGGAAAAGGGTTCAATAATGGGCAAGAATTGCTATGAAAATTTCAAATTATGAATATGCCAGATATATGGTGAAATACACTCACCTTTCAAACTTACTAAACAGACAGGGTTTTATACAGGACAGCATGCATACAGGCAACATGAACACACCGGGCTGAGGGGCCAGGGGAATTGGGGCTCCGCCACTAATAAGGATCAGTTTGGTCACCCGTCGTGATCTACGTCTTCCAAGGGCAGCAGCAAAAGCACAACTACAACAAACCATTACACAGATTGTTAGTATGTAAGGAATAGTAGGGGAAAAAGATATTCGCACAATTACAGTATTCATTTTGACAGATAAGCTGCCACATTGTCAATGCCTTCTAATCAGCGTCTTATCTGTTTGTTTCATGTAATATTCAACAGTACTTCGTCCACCTCAACAGCAAATGACATACTGTTTCTACCTTAACCCTTTCCTCCATAAATACACCTTTCTATTCCTCTGTAAAAGTCACTTTATGAAATCATTGTGATAAATAGAGCATTTGCTCCTATAGGAGCAAATGCTCTATTTATCACAATGGTTTCAAATTACAAATTCTACAAAATTCCTTTTCTCTAGTTAGTGCTCCTTTTTAGTAGATTTATTCAAAGAGGTTGGGTCCCAAAATAGCCTATGGAGTAAAGGGTTAAATTACAGTCCACCCAACCTCCTCGGGTTTTTTCTGCTAAACATACCAGGAATTGTATTGATAAAACAAGTGTAGACCCTGAATAAATTGTTCATTCAGGAATATTTTGATCTGTATCTACAGTATTTGCCCAAGTTTGTATCATACTATGGCCAAGTATTTGGGATAGTTACAGTAGATAATTTACCCTTTACTTGTTGAATATTCATGTAAGAAATAATGACAACACAAATATCTATTAGAAGGAGTTTTTAAAATGGCATTATGAACAAAAGAATTTTTATATGACAGAAACTGTAGAATCAGTAAAACAGTAAAAACTTGATACTACGAACACTCAGGTATGTACCATTATTGATCTTTAACCCTTCGCTTGCTGAATTTTAAAACATATTTCTCCTTCTTTACCCATACCCTATTGTATAATTACATATATCTTCACTGTGTACCAGTATTTCGCTGTGCAATCACTGCTGTGGAGTGCACGGGATGCACAATCAACTTGTAAATAGTGCAGACCCTGATGAGACAGCTCCTGCAGGAGCTGTCTCATCTGGGTCTTCACTATTTACAGATAGGTATATTGACGTGAATAGCAAGCGAAGGGTTAACCCAGGTGGCAGCTCAATGCAGGGTGTAAGTCATGCAGAAAGCTCCTCTAGAAGCTTTCTGCCTGACTTTCACCCTGAATTAAGCAGCCACCTGCCTACAAAGACATAAATTCTTCATTACTAAAATTTCGTGGTATTGATTTTTTACTTTATGCTACTTCATGAGCATAATTTTATAGAGAAGACCTTGGTCTATAGAGTAAAGGATTAATCAGATGAGGTGTTCTTCTTAGGTAGCTGATATTCATTAACAGTATAATCTGTCTTAAGTGGCCATCAAAAGTAAGTCTAATCATGGGCTCGGCCCTGTAAAGCAGGTCATAGCTCAAAGCAGTAAAGCAGGTGGCAGGTCAAAAGTTTTCCTCTGTGTTAAGCAGCCACCTGCTTTTTAAGACTCCTCACAACTCCAGAGGTCCCTTGACGGCTGCTACACCAGGATGCTAAGACAAGTCCTGAGTATCAACCCAAGTCAGCACATCAAAAAACAAGGCCCTTTATCAGGATGTTCCAAGAATAACGGACAAGATTGCCTACCGAAGAATATGACTTGCTGGGCATTACTATCGACACCAAGAGCTACCAGCGAGTAAAGTAGTGCTGTCGACCCCTACAAACGGGATTCCAAAACGGACCCGAGGATGACCAGGCTCAACAATGGTCAACATCCTGATGCAGGACACAGGCGCATCAAGCCTGGATGAGTTAGGCCATTGCATGAGGGAAAGGATAGATTGGAGGTGTCGACACGGCCCGACAGTGTTTTCATCTGCGGACGACCTGAGAGAGAGTATCCAATAAATGAATGGCCCGTTAGGACAAGTTCTACTGCACACTATATGCCAATGTCTGACAGTCCCTGTTACACCAGTCATGTGGTGTAAAAATACAGGTGGCAGCTTATTCAGACTGAAAGTAATGTATGAAGCTCTCTTTAGAGCTTTCTGACTTGCTTTCATTCTGCATTAAACAACCACCTGAATACAAAATGAAAAAAAAAGAGCTCCATTCAAAAAAATGTAACGCCCCCAGAGATGTTTATTAGAGATAATACAGTAGTTGCTTATAGAAATGTGAAACTCTAATGGTCCATACCCAGAGGTCCAGATAAGATGCATAAATTAAATAACTCCTTTATTTCTCCACCAAACCCTATGTTGTGACCACTCTTTAGAATCGTCTCAAATAGATGATTCTAAAGAGTGGTCACAATATAGGGTTTGGTGGAGAAATGACAATTTTAGTATTTGAGTACGCACAGGTATCTGTAGCTCTGCTGGTCTGTATGCTACTTACCCATACGAGTGACCTATGATTATGTTTGTTTTTTTACAAAACTTGTCAAACACTGCTTCCATATCTGCCAAAATTTCATTGAAATGATAAGCTCTCATATTGTCTGGACTAGGACTGAACCCATGGCCAATCAGATCTGGGGCTATAACCTCCATTCCTAAATTACTGAAGAATTCGATTTGTGCATTCCACACATCAGATGAACCGCCCACACCATGAATCAAAAACAAAGTAGCAGCTTTCAACGATGAAGTTTGATGGAGATCAAGATTATGTTCAATCTCATCACTGGTAACATTCACAAGGCTATCACTAATATCACTAGATGCTATAGATTTCGCCTGCTTTATATTCTTAGCACTAACAGGTCTATGTCCTTTAGTCTTTCTAGGAGTTTTTGTCAATCTTGGCTCACTGTGAGAATCTGGAGAATCACAATCTTTTGGAATAATGATCCTGTCTTTCCCATCCATTTCAACTATACCATCCATGGGCTGATAGTCTGATACTGGTCGTTTCATTGATAAATGCACTGCTCCGGCTGACTGAATACTCTGAGTTCTTGACGGCATAGATTCTCTTGAAGGAGAGGGATACAAGGAAGTAGAATTGCCACTTTCTCTACTGTGTAACTTATTCGAAACCATCCTTGTGTCTTGCTCAGAAGTTTCCAGTTCGGATTGATCATTTAATTTATCATCATTACTTATCACTGCCTCCGGTCTGTTTGTCTCTTGCTGGTTATAATCTTTTTTCTTCAAGTTAACATTGCTTTTCTGGCGTCTCTGATTTCCAAGTAAGGGAGCCCCAATCAGTCCATTCTCCCTATACTGTAAATACACTTGCATTTCTTTTTCAAACTTTTCATCTCTTTCTTTGGGATTGACCCTTTCAATGTGAAGTGTTCTGCCTGAGCGAATCTCTATCAATTTATGCGAGTTACCAGCTGCCGGTGCAACTCGCCTTCCCTGTCGGCTCTGAAAACCATGTAAAGCCATTATGCTGCTGGGCAATGTCAGGTTAAACTGGACATGTTAGCTTTTCTCCGATATACTAATAATGTGTAAAACGTGATCCCTCTACCGGTCATTGTCTGAAAAGAGATTAAAACATAACAATTTATTTAGTCTATTCATTAATAAATTTGGATTGTTAGTCAATCACTTAAACAGAAAGCAATTAATCCCACTGAACAATGAAAAACAGCCAGCTGTGTAGCTGGATCGAAATGTAATGTACGAATTACAGTTAGAGGGATCGGGGTCCGGAGGCATGCTCCCTTTGGACAATGTTGCAAGTGGATTTTGGAGTATATTTCAGCATTTTATGACATTGTATACCACCCAAAACATGAAATCAATGAAAAGTTTACATTACTAGACAGGACTCTGTCAAAGTAGGTCCCGTGTAAACTTGGCCCCTGAGTCAAGTCGGCCTCGGGTCAACTCGGCCTGGGTCAAGTCAGCCTGCAAATACTATATCATAATTACATTTTGAGGGTATATTCTTTATTTTGAATTATTTTAATATTTTGTTTCCTAGAGATACCTGATACTACAGATACCAATGAACATATTTTGTGACCATTCATTGGAACATTCTCGATGAGACAATTCTAATAAATGGTCACAACAGAGGGTTTCGTGGATAAATTTGGATACTCACTCTTATCTGTAATTGTGATTTAAAGAAATTTAAAAAACAAACTTTTTTCATCACTTTATTCTTATCAAGACTAGCGATATTAATAAATAATCAGAAAAAGAAGCACTATATAGATACACGATACAAATACAATGCCAAAAACGTAACCCAAATATGGTGATATATTTGCAAAAAGTTTGGATCCTTAATAAATTCCTAGTAACTCGGCCTCACAAGTGGATCCAAAATAACATTTTATAACATTCATCAACTCGCATTAATTGTTCTTATTTACAGACAATCAATTAAACAGATAAGCAATTTATAATTTCACTACAAAAATATTGATACCGCTCATTTTCACACCTATTTGTTTGACTTCTCAGTTTGATCTTATTAACCTGGTCACCTGTTAAATTTGTTAATCTCATACAACATACTTATACCCTTTATTACTTTGTTCTTTTCGGCTAAATTTAATGGGTTATAAATAGTACTGCCTAAAAGATGTGCAAAATTTGTCTTAATTCTTCAAGGAACCCATTCGTTGATGGTCGAGGAAGGGCCGAGTTGACTTCACTTCACTTCAAATGTATACTCCTCAACGCCAGAACAACGGCATCTACTGTAGAGGGTTTAAAACTGCATGTCGGTTAAAGTGCGGGCAGTGTATCCAACATGACTGATAAAATAGCTAATTGCCAAACATGTATTTACACTGTACATTCTCCCACTGCACTACACCTGGCGAACTGGGACTGACTGGACGGCAGTCTTGAAGGCGTCCAGGCTCTGGGCAGTCACAACTGAGGTGGGCAGACTGTTCCAGATTGGTATAGTTCTAGGGAAAAAAGAGTGCTGGTAGATATTTAATCGGCTGTGTGGTTGAAGAAATTTTAGACTATTGCTTCGTCTGGTTGAAAGGATAGTAGCAGGAGTTGGTACATATGAGGCTGGTACAGCAACAAGACCATGGACAACCCTGTACAGGAGGACCAAGTCAAATCGTTGTCGACGTTGTTGTAATGAAGGCCACTGGAGTGAAGAGATGATTGACCCGACCCAGATGAACCTAGTTGACCCATCCTAAAACAGGCCTAATTGACCCGGCCGTCTTGACCCGAGGGCGAACGGTTTATGGTGAATTCGCTTAATGACCAACTCGCCTACAATTAGATATATAGTAACCCGAATGGTGAATTCGCCTAGAAAGCAATTATATAGTGATTGTATTTCGCACCTATTGTAAGGTATCGCAAACATAACAAAACATGTTTTCAGGTAGTAGTCACGGTGTTGACCAAGATTGAACTTTGAGTGTAGCCCCTGATCATCATATGCATTTGAAAGCACACAATGGAAGAGTTTGTGAGGGGAGGGGGCGTTAATAGTTGTTTACTTTGTGCAAATGTTTAACCATTTCCCTAATATCTGCAAACAGAGTAGACCCAGATCAGACGGCTCCTTAAGGAGCCGTCCGATCAGGGTCTGCTCTGTTTGCTAATGGAATTTGATAGATAATTTTGGAATACATATAAAACAGGGAAAGGGCTAAAAGACATCTGGATAAAGAAATCCATTGCAAGTTATTCTTGTTACAAACAGCTCTATTTCATCGGCATGTTACTTGCAGATCTACCTGTAATATAAGGTGTGAAATACTATATAATTGCTTTCTAGGCGAATTCACCATTCGGGTTACTATTTATCTAATTGTAGGCGAGTTGGTCATTAGGCGAATTCACCAGCACCCGGGCGAACAAGTCTAGGGGCGACGGATTATCCTCGGTTAAACACGAAACCCTAAACATATGTTATTATCATACCTGTTTATTTTTCAATCATAATCCTGGTGATGATCTAATTCGCAGATTTACTGTTGATACCTTTGAGAAAAGGTGGTGTAAAAATCGACATTCGGCCTGCATTGTTTACAGTACCAAGGAAACGGATAAAAAGGGAAAGCAAATAGATTTCCTGTCCCAGGTCACTTTAACGAGTGTTGTTTTTAAGCATTCTATACAAGATTATTATATTTGTTTTAGTTGTATTAAGTTTTGGTCTATGTACAAATACAGCAAATGCACTTAAAATGCGAAATATACTTGAAAATAAATTAAGCCTCAGTTTCCTCGGAAGGTTCCATTCATGGTGCCGAAAACCAGATGCGTACGTTCGCACCAATGATTCTTCACCCCAACAAGATTTGATAAAATGTTGAAATGCGCTCTATTTGTTTCACTCTATAACATAATTTAACATATATGTCGACATAACCAGGTGTGTAAAAAAATGAAAAGTGAATCATCAAATGTACATGGTGATATGTTTAAAACATTATTTGAATAAAAATTAAATACTTGCATCATTCTGTTCTGGACATTTAAATTCATAAGCATAATTAACAGATTGGTTGGCACGACTAATGATGTTTTCTCAGGACTTGTCCAATACAATTCATCTCAAACGACAAACACTTTCATGCGGAAATGACCAAAAATGATATAATAATTATCCCAAAGCCCTGTATATTTGCGCAAAATGTCTGGCGCCAAATAATGATGTTTGTGCACTGGTCAACACTAGTGACACCAGAGATATGAATACATACATAGAATATCTCTCTGGTGACACAAAGTGTAAAATCCTAGAATATGTCTCTGGTGACACTAAGTCTAAAAACCTAGAATATGCCTCTGGTGACACTTTAATAGTGTAAAAACATAGAATATGCCTCTGGTGACACTAAGTGTAAAAACCTAGAATATGTCTCTGCATGGTGACACTAAGTGTAAAAACCTAGCTAGTCTCTGGTGACACTAAGTGTAAAAACCTAGAATATGTCTCTGGTGACACTAAGTGTAAAAACCTAGAATATGCCTCTGGTGACACTTATAGTGCAAAAACCTAGAATATGTCTCTGGTGAGACTATGTGTAAAAACCTGGAATATGTCTCTGGTGACACTAAGTGTAAAAACCTAGAATATGTCTCTGGTGACACTAAGTGTAAAAACCTAGAATATGTCTCTGGTGACACTAAGTGTAAAAACCTAGAATATGTCTCTGGTGACACTAAGTGTAAAAACCTAGAATATGCCTCTGGTGACACTAAGTGTAAAAACCTAGAATATGTCGATCTCTGGTGACACTAAGTGTAAAAACGTAGAATATGCCTCTGGTGACACTAAGTGTAAAAACCTAGAATATGTCTCTGGTGACACTAAGTGTAAAAACCTAGAATATGCCTCTGGTGACACTAAGTGTAGAATATGCCTCTGGTGACACTAAGTGTAAAAACCTAGAATATGCCTCTGGTGACACTTTAATAGTGTGAAAACCTAGAATATGCCTCTGGTGACACTAAGTGTAAAAACTTAGAATATGCCTAGTGTAAAAACCTAGAATATGCCTCTGGTGACACTTAGTGTAAAAACCTAGTCTCTGGTGACACTAAGTGTAAAAACCTAGAATATGCTTCGGGTGACACTAAGTGTAAAAACTGACGAGTCGTATATACCCACAACGCCGTGCAATGTATTCCGGATTATAACATCCTATATAATATATATTCTGTAGATGTCTCTGGTTCTGGGGCTTTGTCCCATCGATCACGTGACTTGGAAAGCCTCGTGCCCCTTTTACACAGAGGTTATATATTCTATCCTACACAAAAACTCATACTTAGGGCCTACTTATATTTGATACTAATTGATGGGTTCCTACACAGGTCCTTCTCATGTCCTCTGCACCAGACTCGTTATCTTCTTTATCATGTTTTTTAAGTGACTTCTTTGACTTCCGAATCTACAAACTATTGTAATCGTATAAAACCTCCTGATTTGCACTGAATCTAGCTGTCTACCCTGTTTTTGAAGATGTTCATATTATTGGCACTGACTACAGAATCGGGAAGGGAAGGCCGTTCCATACATTCATTTTCCTCATTGTGAAGCTGTATTTTCTTAGATCCAGTTTTGGTCTTTGCGCAAAAAGTTCCTTGGAATTGCCTCTGCCAGTATACCTCTTGCTGTCAGAGAAGTCCTTCCTCCATTTGGTAAAGTCGCAAATTTCAGGATTATATTTTCCGCTGGCAATGTTGTATACCTCTATCATGTTGTCACGAAATCTCCTATATTTGATGGTCGGTAGTTTTTTAATCTACTTTCATATGTTAGGGAGTTATGGCCAGGTATATGTTTTGATCATGTTCGATCACTAAATTCTGCCATGAGCAAAACCCATTATTCGATTGGGCAGAAGTGGGAGAGCTAAAATGTTAACCCTTTATCCGATACAAACGCCATTTAACCCATTCCCGCATATTGACGCCTTTTGGCGCTTCTGTAAAAGTCACTTTGTGAAACAACTGTGATAAATAGAGCATTTGCTCCACATGAGCAAATGCTCTATTTATCACAACGGTTTCAAAACTTCACAATTCTGAAAATTTCCTTTTCTCTCCTTTTTGGTAGATTTAATCAAATAGGTTAGGTTTAAAAATAGCCTAAGTGGGAATGGGTTAATTGATGTATTTGCTAGCAGAGTAGACACAGATAAGGTTACTACTATAAAAGAATGCTTGGGAATAACTTGAATTCAGAAATTTTATAAGTCTTTCAAAAGTATAACTCTCTAAACCGAACGTAAAATTTAGTACACGTGCATAAATATCGGCCTTCAAGTTGGAGATAGGTGGCAGCGTAATGCAGGGTGAAAGACGTGTCTACAGGCGTTTTCTGCATGACTTTCAATCTGCATTTTAAGCAGCCACCTGCCTTAAATGATCTAAATTCTTCTCTGCTAGAATTCCGGTTTAGAGGGGTTTTACTATATTACGGAGTTTCGGGAAATATTTTAGAATAATTGGTTCCACATACATTTTCTTTGGGAGAAAATGAACGATAAATTTGTGTTACCATGACACGTTATCTGATTCATGTTTGAATCATTCAAAAATATGATAAACTCAGTATGATGACGTCGCAACTTTTTCACAAGATCTTATCTAATTTTTTTTATAAAACAAACAAGCGATGTTTGACTTTTTGTGTCAGTGCAACAGTTTAGTTAGAATCTATATGGTTTAGGCATAGTTCAGACAAAAAATCAACAACATGTGCGTCTTTTATTGTAATCATTTATAAAATAGACTGGCCATTGGTTTGATAATTATCTATGTGTTTTTTTCCCTTCATATTAACACTTTATTTGTTCAATATTCATGTATGAATGAATGACATCATTATGCCCCCCCCCCCCCCCCATTTATGGGGAGACATATTGTTTTTCCAGAGTTGTCTGTCTGTCTGTCCGTCTGTCTGTCACAAACTTGTGTCGCGCGTATCTCTGAAACCAGTAGGGCTATAGTCACCAAACTTCACAGGAATGTTGACCAGCATGAGTTGTTGTGCACCTAGGGTTTTTGAATTGTCTTCCTGATAACTTTGGAGTTATTGACCCTGATGACTTAAAATCAGAAATATTTGGTGTCGCACGTATCTCTGAAACCGCTATGACCAGAGACACCAAACTTCACAGGAATGCCCACCAGAATGAGTTGTTATGCACTTAGGGTTTTTGAATTGTCTCCCCTGGTACCTATTGAGTTATTGCCCCTGATATGAACACTTTATTTTAGACAAACGTTGTGTCACGCGTATCTCTGAAACCAATAGGGCTAGAGTCACCAAACTTCACAGGATTGTTCACCAGCATGAGTTGTTGCGCACCTGGTATATTTTTTAATTGTTTCCGCTGTTAAATTTGGAGTTACTGCCCCTGATGACTTAGAATTAGATAAACTTTACTTAGAGTCATGCATATCTCTGAAACCACTAGGGCCAGAGTGATCAAAGTTTAGGGGTTTACAGTTGTTGTGCACCTGGTTTTTTTTAATTGTCTCCCTTGATAATTGTTGAGTTATTTCCCCTGATATGATTACTTAAAATTAGAGAAGCTGTGTGTCATGCATACCTTTGAAACGACTAGGGCTAGAGTCACCAAACTTCACAGGAATGTTGACCAGCATGAGTTACTGTGCATATGGGGTATTTGAATTGTCTCCCCTGATAAGTGTTAAGTTATTGCCCCTAATATGAACACTTTAATTAAGACAACCTTTGTGTTGTGCGTTATCTCTGAAACCAGTAGGGCTAGAGTCACTAAACTTCACAGGAATATTCACCAGCATGAGTTGTTGTGCACCTGGGTTTTTTCTAATTGTCTCCCCCTCTTGATTTTGGAATTACTGCCCCATATGACTTAAAATTAGACATGACATACTTTACATAGTGTCGTGGATATATCTGGAACCACTAGGGCTAGAGTCACCAAACTTCACAGGAATGCTGACCAGCATGAGTTGTTGTGCATCTTGTTTTTTTAATTGTCTCCCCCTGATAATTGTTCAGTTATTCCTCCTGATATGATTACTTAAAATTAGATAAACTTTGTGCCATGCGTATCTTTGAAACCATTAGGGATAGAATCATCAAACTTCACAGGAATGTTGACCAGCGTGTGTTGTTGTGCACTTGGTGTGTTTTAATTGTCTCCTCCTTAAAACTTTGCAGTTATTGACTCTGATGACTTAAATTTAGACAAACTTTGTGTCACGCGTATCTCTGAAACCACTAGGGCTAGCGCCATCAGACTTCATAGGAATGTTGACCAACATGAGTTGTTTTGCACCTGGTTTTTTAGCTCACCTGAGCAAAGCTCAGGGTGAGCTTTTGGGAGACTTGAATGTCCGTCGTGCGTCGTCCGTCGTGCGGTGTGCGTCGTGCGTCGTGTGTCGTCAACAATTTGCTTGTGAACACTCTAGTGGTCACAATTGTAGTCTAATCCGCATGAAACTTGGTCAGAATGAAAGTCTTGATAAAATCTCGGACGAGTTCGAAAGTGGGTCAAGTTGGGTTAAAAACTAGGTCACTAGGTCAAATAGTAAGAAAACATTGTGAACCCTCTACAGGTCACATTTTTAGCCCAATTTAAATGAAACTTGGTCAGAATGATTGTCTTGATAAAATCTCGGAGGAGTTTGAAAAATGGGTTATGTGGAGTAAAAAACTAGGTCACTAGGTCAAACAGTAGAAAAACCTTGTGAACACTCTAGTGGTCACAATTTTAGTCCAATCTTCATGAAACTTGGTCAGAATGAATGTCTTGATAAAATCTCGGACGAGTTTGAAAGTGGGTCAAGTGGAGTTAAAAACTAGGTCACTAGGCCAAACAGTAGAAAAACCTTGTGAACACTCTAGTGGTCACAATTTTAGTCCAATTTTCATGAAACTTGGTCAGAATGATTGTCTTGATAAAATCTCGGACGAGTTCGAAAGTGGGTCAAGTGGAGTTAAAAACTAGGTCACTAGGTCAAACAGTAGAAAAACCTTGTGAACACTAGTGATCACAATTTTAGTCCAATCTTCATGAAACCTAGTTATAATGATTATCTTGATAAAATCTCAAATGACTTTGAAAGTGGATTATATGGGGTTAAAAACTAGGTCACTAGGTCAAATAGTACGGAAACCTTGTGAACACTCTAGAGGTCACATTTATAGCCAAATCTTCATGAAAATTGGTCAGAATGATTGTCCTAATAAAATTTTGGACAAGTTTGAAAGTGGGTTATGTGAGGTCAAAAAGTAGGTCACTGGGTCATTTCTTAGAGAAATCTAGTTTACACTTCAGTGGCCACATTTTTAGCCCAGTCTTCCTCAAACTTGCTCAGAGTGTTTGTCTTGGTGATATCAAGGTTGAGTGTGATCACGGGTTGGATGGGAATAAAAAGTAGGTCACTAGGTCAAATCTTAGAAAAATTACTTTAGAGAGCACATTTTTAGCCCAATCTTCATTGGTCAGAATCATTGTCTTGATAAAATCAATATACTAAATCTTTGAAAATCTTGTTCTGCAGAACCACTGCTCATGATCCACTGCTCATAATCCACAATCAACATTGTTCATATATTGTCCCTAAGGTCAATATTGACCCTACCCATGGGCTACCCTGCAAAAATCTTAAATCTATGGTAATCAGGTGAGCGATTAAGGGCCATCTTGGCCCTCTTGTTTTAATTGTCTCCCCTGATAACTTCGGAGTTATTGCCCCTGATGACTTAAAATTAGACCCTGATAACTTTGGAGTTACAGACATTACACCTGTGTATTGGAAAGAGGATGGAAGGGGTAGACATCTGTTTTGTGACAAAAACAAACCTCTAGTTGATATTTAAAATTATTAGCTAATTTTTTTATAATGTAAATTTTTTCAAGAACATGTTTTCTTCATCAAAAAGTCAACAATGAAGATAAAATTCCCAAAAGGGAATAATTATATAATACATAAAATCAAAGAGAACAATTGTCAAAATACACGTCACATTTTTTTTTTGTTACATGCATTCAGCCATAAAAGCAAAGAGAACATGAGTTTCTCTTTGATTTTTTTGCTGAATGCTTGTAACAAAAATGTGATGTGTATTTTGACAGTCATCAATTTTGAAAAAAAAGGCCCTTAGTCGTCGAAATATTAGATCAGAGATATTCAAGTATTTATACAAAATCTTACAGCCAGCTTAATTTATATCAAGTCACGAGCAAACAACTCTGGAAAGACGGTCTCAACGGGGTCTATTCTGTTTGCAAAGACATGAAAATGCGTTTATACGAATGAAAGGTTAGTTATTTGAATCACAACAGTCCAGGCCTGACTAGTCTATTTATAATTATCTCACTGGATGCTGAAATTATAGTTGGTTCGCATTGTAGGCTAGCCATAAACATATTAAAATTATAGTGATAACAAATAATTGCGTATTGGCCTAGTGACTAGGCTAGGTGAAGAAATGCACCAATCGTTGACAAATATACAACTTTGTCGTTTACCTTCAGTGCCATGAAGGCGGATATGTGATAGCATACGGAAATAATATGGATCCAGATAAGACGCCGAGTAACTCGGCGTCTCACCAGGATACATACTGTCTGAAACACTGTTAATCTGGGGGGGGGGGGGGGGGTTTAAGAAATTTTCTTGCGGTACACTATATAGTAACTTAACCATCCAATCCGACTTTCTGTAATCAAAGTGTTCAGAAAGGGTATAGCTCCATTACACTCTTCTTCAAGAGTAAATTTAACCCTTTCCCTCATATAAACGTGTTTTCACGCATTTGCAAACAGAGTAGACCAGGGTCTGTTCTGTTTGCTAGTGGAATCTGAAAGATCTGTTTCTTTACTTTCTGAAATGGTTATAATGTTCCATCTTCCATATTTCATTGTAACTATTTTGCCCATGAATATTCAGTAGGTATTGAAATTTGGACTAAATATAGAACAGGGAAAGGGTTAATATTCCCGGTTTCAGCGACAATCATGCAGTAAGATTCTGTAAGGTACATGTATACCCCCTGTGGGTTTAACCGTAATACATTCACGGGAGAAATCGATCAGATCTATGCGTAACCATCTATGGTAACAACGCGACGCCATTGTGGATATAGCGAGCGTTTCGTGACGTTAACAGATCAACAAAAACAGGAAGTTATCCTCAGTTAGGGTGCAGTCAATATGGCTTGTAACGCTTCAATAGTCCTTCTGAGCTCTATGATTTACATTCGACCTGCATTAAGCTATGATGCAGTCTGTCTGACAGACCCAGATTGTGACCTCTTTTAACCATTTCCCTGTTCTGTATTTAGGCCAATTTTCAGTACCTACTGAATATTCATTAACAAAATAGTTATAAAGAAATGTGGAAGGTGGAACATTGTAGACATTTAGAAAGTAAAGAAACAGATCTATCAAATTCTAATAGCAAACAGAGTAGACCCTGATCAGACGGCTCCTCTAGGAGCCGTCTGATCTGGGTCTACTCTGTTTGCAAATGCGTGAAAACACGTTTATATGAGGGAAAGGGTTAACCATTTCCCTGTTCTGTATTTATTCCAACTTTCAAAACCTACTGAATATACATGGACAAATAGTTAAAGTGGAACATTGTAGCCATTTTAGAAAGTAATGAAACAGACTAGTCTATCTTATTCCTTTAGCAAACAGAGCAGACCCTGATCAGAGTGAGACGGTTCCTATAGGAACCGTCTGATCTGGGTCTAATCTGTTTGCAAATGCGTGAAAAGGCATGCATTTATACAAATATGAAGGAAAGGGTTAACGGTACTACTACTACTCATATGTGTCATTCGACACACCGTTTGTTTCAAATTGTCAATTTTGTAGTAGGTGACTAGAACTTTATCTCTTTACCAGATCGATCCATATTCATGAATGAAATAATGGCATCATGAATATTTATTAACTGATTTTTTACACTCAAACACGCAAGTAACCTACACACGTACGGATGCACGCACGCACAAACACACTGGAATCCAAAAGAGCATAGTGCAATGCTTTAACCCTATAACCTTCATATTTTTAAACGAATTTGCAAACAAAGTAGACCCAGGTCTGATCAGGGTCTGTCCCGTTTGCTAATGTAATTTGATATATTTATTTCTTTAGTTTCTAAAATGGCTACAATGTCCCATCTTCCATATTTCATTTTAACTTTTTGTGCATGGATAGGTCTATTCAGTAGCCATTGAAATTGGGAATAAACATAGAACAGGGAAAAGGGTTAAACTACCACAGCTATGTAGGCAGATAGAAGTGCGCAGGCTACCCAAATACTAACTCCGTCATTTCTCAACCGAACCCTTTACTGTCACCACTCTTTAGAATCTTCTCAAAGGACGATTGGGGGGGGGGGGGGGGGGGGTAAAAAAGGTTATTCTTGAACATGTTTAAATTTATGCATCTTATCCGGACCTCTGCCTTCCACCGATTTTATTTCAATTGTCTCGTGCAAAATATCCCAAGTGTAAAAATAACAAAGACTATTTCACTGATTGCATGATGCAGCATAAGCAAGGCAAAATTAGATATATAGCCTAAACATTAGGTCATATAATAACGTTTTGGATTATAAATAGCCTATAGATCTACTGCTTAATTTAGACTTTTGAATGTGTTCCAACATTTTATATACAATGACAAAACTCATCTGCGTTACATATAATTTACATCATTGTTTAAAAGTATATTCTACGTATACTCTATATAGATTTAGGCCTATATATAATATAGCCTATCTGTCTTCCATGCAGTTTCCAATTATAGATCTAGATCTATATAATAAGTGTTTACGCACTGAATGCTGGAAACGAATATACGGTTATTTGAAAACATTTTATACCAGAACAGGGGACTCCCAGGGGGCTATCTGATCAAAGTCTGCACTGTTTGTCATTCAAAATATTTTCACAAATTATAACCGTTCACACAGAATGGACTCTACAAGTGAGCGACTTTGAACAGATATGGGCCACTACACGTACATGTATTTGAAAGGGATGGATCTATTAACGTATGAATAATTCTGTTGATAGATGCTCAAGTACTCTTCCGTATAGTGCACCTATCATTTAATTGAATAAATGGTAATTCTGTGTACTTGAGAAACGGATGTATAATTTGCGTCAGATCATCTTCAGATAACAGTTGCAAAAGGATCCATGCTCATTGACGTTCATTGAAAAAAAAAAGCAGCTTATGGGTCCGGCTGCTGTCGTATTTTTGCAGCTATGCACGGAACCATACTCGTAAATGGGATTGGCGCGAAATTATTTTGACCAATCAAAACGCGCAAATCCACCGACCTCGACTTCATTCAGGAAAAATGGCCGATAATAACAAGTCGAAGTCAGCACCTGGTGTTATGACAGATGATGGAGGATGTGTAGAGCCCGCAGACGACGAAGATCAAGGCTCTGAAAATACAGAATGCGTAGAAGAAATGGTGTTTCAGCAGCTAGTTGCACCTCCGGAAAATCAGTGAGCAAACTTGCAAAAAGTTTTTTCCTGAAGTCGACCAATTTCCCGTTTCTCGATTTCATCTTCCAACTCCTCGAAACTTTTGCATGCATATTTAAGTTACTGCATAGCGTTTTTCATGTTGCAGTATTCCATCTCGGCAACTGTTGCGATAATTTGAAAATGTCACTGTGTTGGTATACAGGGAGTCGATCAGATATTTCACATCCATTCCAAAGAGTAATTTTCCTGTGTTTCAATAAAAATAAGGATGGGCTATATGGATGGAGGGATTGACTGGCAGTGCATGCTATCCATTTTCTGATTATGATTAATATTTATGAAACACAAATATAATTGTTGTTCCCCATGGATTGATTGACTTTAAGAGTGTCGCTTGTCTTATTTCTCTTTTTTCTTACTGTCTATTTATGCCCCCACCCCATAAGATGGAAGGCATATACTTCTACATTTTAGTGACCACCTTCAAATGGCTGAAGTTTATGTCCATGTATGTTTGCATATCCTACAAAAAGTCGCACTCCTCATACCCCATTTGGAGAATTTACTTTAAATAAACTGTCAGATGAACAATACTGGTGTGAAGATGCACATAAAGAAATAATTTTTTGCTGCACATGACAATTTTTAGCTTGTCTGTTTCGAAGAAAAGTCCAGCTATTGTGATCACTGGGTCATAGGTGTCGTCGCCGTCGGCGTGCTAAAACTTTAATGTAGCTCATTACTCGAAAACTATAAGAGGTATCAAAATGAAACTTCATAGGTTAGTAGATCTCACTTAAGAGAAGACCCCTACATAAGAACCATAACTCTTGATTTCAAAATTTTGGAGTTATGACCCTTTATTTTTTTCAATTCTTTTAATTTAGCTGGACAAGCACTAAATTAGACGAGCTTTGGTGCTGCACCAGCTCTTGTTATGGTATATGGGACTTTGAAATTGCCTTCTCTATATAATGGTAAAAAGTGCTTGATTTAAAGACAATGTTGCCAGAGGGCATCTATGTCATATGGACACAAATGTTGTTTTTGTCTTGCTTAAATTCAGCTTATATACTGTATGAATGCTGTATACATATAAATTCTTTATTTTATGGTATGTGCTGAACACAAACCATAGACATTAGCCTTTTAAGGTATATAAATCGGATTATCCAAAAACTAAATAGTTTCTCCATCAGAGCCTAGATGTTGTGACTACAAGCCTGGCAACGATATCCATATTTCTAAGCACCAAAATTTGTCGTCTTCTGATACATATTTGCTATTTGTAAAGCCAAGAACCGAATATACATGAATACAAATGAACAACAGACTTTTGAGAAAAATTATTTTTCCCACAGTTTTTATGCATCAAATCTTTATCATGTTGAAGCTTAACCCTTTATCCACTGCTCTAATCACAATTCTGGTTGTACAGGCATGAGAGAAATTTAGGATGGATGCTGATCCAGATATGCTGTAACGGGACGAACTATCCTGCTAGATTTTTGTTTGCACCAGTTAGATCTAATCAAGATTCATAATTCTGTTTTGTTTGGCGATTTGATGTAACTCATGTATTAATTGACTTTTTTCTGAATAAGCTTGTCCTTGAAATCAAGTGACTTGTGAAGGTCAAAAACTCATCTTGTTCAGTTTTGTTGAACTAGGCTCTTATTTCAGTAACTAAACTTCCTGATTATGTACTAACCTTTTCCCTCATACAAACGCCTTGTCACATGTTTGCAAACTGTGTAGGCCCAGACCAGACGGCTCCTCTGGGAGCCATCTGGTTAGGTCTGCTCTGTTTGCTTTTGATATTATATAGGTCTGATTCTACAGGTTTTTCCAGAGCAAAACAATCCCTTGAAAAGTTGACATTATAAAAGTTCAGCTTACAAATATTCATGATATCATTATTTCTTACATGAATATTGAAGAGGGAAAGGGTTAATGATATAAACTGCCAGGAAGGCAGTTTCTAAGTGTAATCTTTGTTCATAAGCTGTTCAGAAGACAAACACAATTTTTATAAGTGTATTCTTTAACCCTTTACTGTTGCATATTCATGAATATTCATTAGCTGACTTCTTTGATGTTATATGTACAAAGGGTCATTTGGTATTGGTAGAAGCTGTAGAGTGATATCTGTTGTAATTTCATAAACAAACAGAGCAGACCCTGATTGGATGGCTCCTATAGGAGTCTTCTGATCTGGGTTTACTCTGCTTGCAAAGGCCTGCAAAGGTATTTATATGAAGGTAAGGGTTAATCATTTGTCTTTAATTGAATTTATTTTTTAAGTGATAACAAGTTTTCATGATAGTGATATATCTCAGACTTGTTTTGACTGAAATAATAAATGTCAGAAACTGACAGAAAGACAATTTTGATGTTTCTTTGTATTATAGAGTCAGCAAGTGGCTTCTTAACCCAAGGCTCAAGTTAGAGGGCAATTTGGGGGGGGGGGGAGACTCCCTAACCCTGCAGACTTCTCTAGAGGTCAGGGCTCAAGCAAGAGGGCGATTTAGGAGAATAAATCTCCCAAACCCTGCTGACTTCGCCCTTTTTTGAGCTGAGGGATAATTTTTAATATATATAACATATAGGGAGATACAAAATCAGGACAAAACTTCTCCCTCAATATCACTAAACTTCTCCCTAATGGAGAGCTGCAGCTTGAGCCCTGGAGGTGCCATTGATGGAAATTTCTGTATCGATGGAAAAATATCGACGATATATCGATTTCTATACACCAACATGATTTATACTCTTAAGTTGCATCCATCTGAGTGTACAAAGTCAGAACTTTCAATAAAATTAAATAACCCTTTCCCTGTTCTGTATTTAGGTCAAATTTAATTAACTACTGAATATTCATTAACAAAATAGTTATAAAGAAATATGGAAGGTGGAACATTGTAGACATTTTAGACAGCAAAGAAACAGATCTATCAAATTGTATTAGCAAACAGAGCAGACCCTGATAAGACTGCTCCTCTTGGAGCCATCTGATCTGGGTCTACTCTGTTTGCAAATGCATGATAACACGTTTATATAAGGGAAGGAATAAAAGAATATTGTATATCCGATGTAGCTTCCAGGTTATTTAACTTTATTTTTCAAACCGTAAACAAGTAAGTTGAAGCAAACACTGGAAAACAACAGAAATAAAAGTATGCTTGGAAACTATTCTTGAGAAGAATTTCACTGCAAGTACGTAAGAATTTACCAACCTGTAAGAAATATACATGTAGCAATGTATAGCTCATGGAAAGGTGTTTATTTGTCTTTCAGTTGTATCGATATTTTGAAACCAGTATCGATATCGGATCGACTGACATGAATTGATAATATATTGCAGGGTTCACACAGCCTTGAAAACTCCTTGAATTTCAGGGGTCAGTGTTCCCGTTTACGTCGTAATCATATCTAAATACGCACCGAAAATCGTTGGAATGCAAAATAGTCAAGTACGTTGCGTCCATGGGACGCAAGATCAATGATCGAAATTTTACCGATTTAAATGAATCCAGGTCAATTAACAACTGATACTCAGTCTTACATCAATGCGGATCAATAAACAAAGTGAATCTCACTCCGTTTTCTTGACATTTTTTCCGAAATTGCAACGCACCCTTCGCTTGCTGAATTTTAAAATACATTTATCCTTCTTTACCCATGCCCTGTTGTATAATTACACTTATCTTCACTGTGTACCATATTTCGCTGTGCAATCACTGCTGTGAAGTGCACTGGTTGCACACTCAACTTGTAAATAGTGCAGACCCTGATGAGACAGCTCCTGCAGGAGCTGTCTCATCTGGGTCTTCACTTTTTACAGGTATGTGTATTGACGCGAATAGCAAGCGAAGGGTTAATATCGAGTTCTGAGTTATTCCAGGGAGGTAGGAGGGCACCTGCATTGACTGGTTACGATTTCCACCCTAATGTCAGCATCTAAAATTATGATATTCTATGAGAACCGTTCTGTCGCGTAGTAATGACATTTGGGTACTGAAAAAAGATGGCGTCTGCTAGTAAAAAGTTGAACACTCCAGGAACTTTAAAGCGTTATGGGTTCAAGATCGTGAGTTTAAAGACTTGTAAGTAAATGATGTTAGCCCTGAAACCAATAGAATTACCATGTGATGCTTTGTATGCACTGAAAATGAAGTGAAAACCGCTTTTACGTACCAGCGGATACAGTGATGCTCAGCTCAGCTCACTCAAATGATGCTCATTGTCGTGCACTTCAAATCAAAGCATCAAGAAATACCTTAGTATACAGTGCTTATAATACTTATCTTTTTGATGTTAAATGATACACCTTTACATCTAATGGTGCAAAAAAGCTCCAATACAAAAGCAGAAGTGAAATTATCTGGGACTCAAGTTGTATTTGCTTGGGACGCAACTTTTGTTGATGCCCTGGGTCCCAGGGACTCGGTAAAATTCAATCCTAATGAGAACACTGAGGGGTTGCCTTGAAAAGTGGTTGAAAACATAAGTGCTTGAAAAGTGCTTAAATTTTGACCAATCCTGAAAAAAGTACTTAAAAAGTGCTTGAAAATCTTCATAAATGTCCTTGAAAACTGTCCAGGCAGAACTATTGGCTAAGTACTATAGATTTCCTATGGCTCATCATTTAACCCTTTCCCTCATACACATGTTTTCACGCATTTGCAAACAGAGTAGACCCAGATCAGACGGCTCCTAGAGGAGCCGTCTGATCAGGGTCTGCTCTGTTTGCTTATTGACTTTGATAGATATATTTCTTTACTTTCTAAAATGGCTACAATGTTCCACCTTCCATATTTCCTTATACCGGGAACTATTTTCTCCATGAATAATCAGTAGGTATTAAAATTTGAAATAAACATAGAACAAGGAAAGAGTTAGGAATACTGTAGTAGAATCTTTGACATTTGCAGATATGTGACTACTTATTGAAGTGTGAAAGTAATGCAGAAAGATCCTGTAGAAACATTTCTTTTGAATGGGCTTTTTCAATGTTTGGGCAAGACAGGTTGTGTCACTAATACTGTAATAGTGCTTGAATTTTGAAATAAAGTCCTTGAAATGTCCTTGAAAGTGCTTGAATTTTCCGACCAAATCTCTGTATGAACCACGTATCGATATTGTTCCTATCAATGACACCTCTAGACTTTGCCCTGTTTTGAGCTGAGGGAGAAGTTTAAATATATAGAACATACATTAGGGAGATTCAAAATCAGGACCATTTTTAGCCATAACACCAGACATTGTGCCTTCAGTTGTCTTCTTTCTGACAGATTGAGATTTTTCTGTCGTCATATAAAGCTTTGAAAAGATCATTACCTTCAATTCCTTTTAATTCCAGATGGTACCATGGACGTCTTGACAGAAGAATTGCAGAAAAGCGGCTCAATGAGAATGGACAGTGTGGTGACTACTTGATTCGAGAAAGTGAGAGTAAACCAGGCAGTTATGTGCTTTCTTACTATGGCAAGACCGGGATAAACCATTTTCGGTAATGAAGCCTGTCTCAGTAGCATGTCAGTCATTATGTATTTTGTTTGCTTGTTATCAGTCAATCCTCTTGAACTTTTAGTTTACCTCATGAATATTCATGTAAGAAATGATTACCTCATGAATATTCATGTATGAAATAATTACTTTATGAAAATTTAATTACTGTCCATTTCAATTTACTTTGTCACTGAATTTTAGTCGATATTTTTTTTCATTTCGAGTCAGACTGACCTTAGATATACTTCATTTGATCGCATCGTTTTTCAGGAACTCCCATGCTAAATATCCGTCAATATCATGCAGTAACAAGGAATAAAATGCCGAAAATGCATTTTCTACATGCTAATTCGATCAGCTGTTTCTTTGCAAATGGCCGCCGTATGTATGGATCGTGGAGCGTATCATTTTTCAACGGGTGAATTGCATACAAATATGAAATAAATGACGTAATTTCGTGTATGACGTCATCTTTTAAGAGCTATAATTACCCGTAGATAAATTCGAACGTTCCACTCGACGTCAATCGTCCGCCATTTGCAATTTGAAATGAACTTGTTTACAATGGGAAAACATTGTTTTTATGCATAAAATCTTTATTTAAAGATTGATTAAAGGGAAACTCGGACACAGAATTCGTGAAAAACGATGACACAAGTGGTTTAAATTTGATCTCGATCTGGTAAGAAAGGAAAAAAATTCTCGATTCAAATTCAGTGACAAAGTAAATTGAAATGAACAGTAGATTAGCTCATACCAGTTGGACACTGCTCAAACTTTTTTATTGACAAATTTCTAAATAATTATTTGGTACCCAATTTTACCAATTCATTTTGGTCTTTGTTGACTCTTTCCATCATAGAAACTAAAGAAACGAAACGGTCCTATAAAATTCCATAAGCAAACAGTGCAGACCCTGGCCCAGCAAACAGTGCTTATGGAATTTGATAGGATTGTTTCTTTAGTTTCTAAAATGGCTAAAATGTTCCACCTTCCATATTTCATTATAGCTGTTTTGTCTATGAATATTCAGCAGGTATTGAAATTTGGAATACATATAGTACAGGGAAAGGGTTAACTCTTTACATGCTAGTAGGGAGTCTCAGATTACCAGGGTCCATGCTTATAAAGCTTTTTAGTTGAGTCTGAGTTTGTTCTCAAGCTTTTGACAGACAGATATTTTACTTACAGTTAGTGTGCAAAAAGTTAAATAACAGATGTCTGAAAGTGAGAAATTGATATTGTTCCATTGGGCTTTGATTTTTTATCAAATTAGTGTGATAAATACTGAACAAATTGCCATTTTAATGGTTTTATTTGATTGTGGTGTAATTGTGAAATGGGTTTAATAGCCTTACCAGAAAAAAAAATGTAAGTATGTAGTCACATGAACAAACATTTCTGTGGGAATGGCCTCATGATACCTTTTTACCCTTTCCCTGTTTGACTGTGTAAAATTAGGAGGAGACGAAATGGGAACAAATGCCAAAATAGTAGACGAAATGGGAAGTAGACGGAAGTTGACGAAATGGGAAGTTACCACATCGTTCATATGTGTCTGATACAGAGATTATTTCTTTTTGTTTGTCAACAGTATAACAGCCATGTCTGGAGATTACTATATTGGTGGTCGACAATTTGACAGACTGTCTGATCTGATTGGTTACTACACTCATGTGTCATACCTGCTGAAAGGAGAACAGCTGATCACTCCAGTTCCACCCCCAGAGGTCTGTATAGAGTCCCAGATAGGAGTTGTATCATACATATGCAGATAAGAGGACAGTAGCAGAAACTGTAGAATCAGATCTGAGTTATTTCATAAGCAAACAGAGCAGACCCTGATCAGATGGCTTCTACAAGAGACATCTGATCTGGGTCAACACTTTGTTTGCAAAGGACTTAACCCTTTCCCTGTTCTATGTTTATTCCAGATTTCAATACCTACTGAATAGTCATGGACAAACTAGTTATAAAGAAATATTGAAGTTGGAACATTGTAGACATTTTAGAAAGCAAAGAAACAGATCTATCAAATTTTATTAGCAAACAGAGCAGACCCTGATCAGACGGCTCCTCTAGGAGACGTCTGATCTGGGTCTACTCTCTTTGCAAATGCATGAAAACACGTTTCTATGAGGGAAAGGGTTAAGGGGTCGAAGGCCATCACTGTCAGGTCAAGGGTTAAAAATGAGACTGATAAATGTTTCCTAAAAAATGTTGTCAAACTCCATCTTGTTTGTACTCATTAAACATTCGTCTGAGGGGACTTTAATGTTTAACCCTTTCCTTTATATAAACATGTTTCCAGGCATTTGCAAACAGAGTAGACCCAGATCAGATCATATAGGAGCCATCTGATCAGGGTCTGCTCTGTTTGCTTATGGAATAACAATTACAATTTGATTCTAAAATTTCTGCCATGGTAAAAAAAATTCTGATGTTCATATTCCATTATAAAAATTTGGGTAATTAAAATTCATGATGTTGTTAGTGTTTTTACAAGAATACTGAACAGGTTAAGGGTTCATTTGATTTAACATAACAGAGAATTGAGAGAATTTTGATAGAACAATATTATATTTCCTCTGTAAACCATGAAAGAGATGTCTTATTTTTCTTTAGGCTAGGTTGTAGCTTAATGCAAGGCGAAAGTATTGGAGAAAAGGAGCATTCTGCATTGCTTTTGCCATACATTAACCCTTTCCCTCATATAAACATGTTTTCACGCATTTGCAAACAGAGTAGACTCAGATCAGATGGCTCCTATAGAAGCCATCTGATCAGGGTTTGCTCTGTTTGCTAATGGATTTTGATAGATCTGTTTCTGTACTTTCTAAAGTGGCTACAATGTTCCACCTACCATATTTCATGATTACTGTTTTGCCCATGAATATTCAGTAGCTATTGAATTTTGGATATATAACATAGAACAGGAAAAGGGTTAAGCAACCATCTGCTTTTGAAGTCGTATATTTAATATTAAATAGGTCACTTTAAAGGGGATGTCCCTACATTTGACGCGTTTCATAAACACTTAAAATATACAAAACTCATTTGTTTATATGCTGAAAAGTAGTATATCGCAAAAAGACCCATCCAATTACCGTTTATAATGACAAAACATCCATGTGTTTGATATCGCCGATCCCGGTTTTACTCCCCGATGTTTCAGTTTTATTCGGGTTGGGTTTTAGTTTCGTCTGTTCGCCATATTCGCGATTCTCCGATCACTTCCGAGAAAGGTATTACGTAAACAATTGAGGGATCGGGTGATCATCGGCAAAACGCGGAAGAATTTAACGGAAAAGGCCGATAATATTATGTTGTAGAACAAAAATTATCAGTATTGATGAAATCGGTTTATTTGTATCACAGGGGCATTTTTCGATATAAGTTCAAATTGGGAACCTTCATAATAATGATAGAACATAACAAATACCAAGTTTTATGATATTATTGAAAATATGCGATCATTGTAGGGACCTCCTTTTTAAAACAGCTTTTTACTGTATAACTTTGACTCCATTATAATATTTCATGCTGTCATTATAGAAAATATTGGGAGCTTTGTATTGATATCTTGATACAAATGTCTTATTATCACTTTACACCATGAATATGCATGTAAGAAATAATGAAACCATGAATATTAATTAGCTGGAATGTTACGACATATGATCACAAGAAGTCATTAAAAACTGTACAAATAGATTTATATTATTTCATAAGCAAACACAGATTTATACTATTTCATAAGCAAACCCAGATGACCCTATTAGATAGCTCTTACAGGAGTCTTCTCTTTTTGTAAAGGCATAGAAAGGTGTATATATACAGAGTAAACACTTTGGACAGCATTGAAAATAATTAAAACTCTTTCACTATTTGTATGGTAATTTATTGCTCAGGAAAAAAACCAAGGAATTGATTATGCATTTTTTAGGGTTTCTTTGCCTGATGTATTGGAAAGTAGCCGTGGGTTTGTTTCCACATACAAAGGACAAAGAAATTGTTTGTCATTAATAAAGGAACAATGCCTCAGCTCCATGTAAACGTAAAGGATTTAGAATTTTTAATTGTTAATATAAGAGAAATAGGTCACTAATTAGAATTAGTCAGAAGAAAAATACTATTGAAGTTTTTGGGATAGTTGTTCATTTAGGCGTTGATAGGTTGGGTTTTAGAACCAGCATTAACCCTTACAGTGCGGGACACGAGTCACACATGTCCTTTGTCTACTCTGTTTGCGAGGGAAGTGGGGGGGGAGGGGGTTTAGAATTGGCGTATTATGGGAGTAAAGGGTTAAGTAGTGAACATGTATAGTTTCTGGTAATGATGTCAGCACTGGTTATGTATAAAACCCAGTGTGTACACCTTTGTAAAGCTGATGTACAACGGTCTCGTGATTCATACCAATCCCTAGTAAAACACTGGCGCTAATTAGAGATTTTTAAGTTTAAAATAAGAAAAATTTGTTTAAAAAACTTACACGCTAAAATTGAATGATTTTAATCACAATAGACATCATTCAGTGTACATGCTAGCATGCCTGCAGACAATTTTCTGTATTTTTTCCAACTATATATGATTCATGTACACTTTAACCCTTCCCTCCATAAATACGCCTTTCTACGCCTCTGTAATAGCCACTTCTTGAAACCATTGTGATAAATAGAGCATTTGCTCTTAAGGAGAAAATACTCTATTTATCACAATGGTTTCAGAACTACAAAATTCTAAAAAGATTTCTTTTCTCTAGTTAATGCTGCTTTTTGGTAGATTTATTCAGAGGTTGGATCTAAAAATAGCCTATGGAGGAAAGGGTTAATGTGATGGGACACACTGGTTTTGGATCTGAAGGTGTCAAAATGTGTCTATCAGGTATAGGGTTCTATTGATTCAATCTTATGTTTCAGCCTGTGGATGACAGGAGGAAGGTGATAGCAGTGTTTCCTTACTGTAAGATGCAGGAAACTGATGAACTAAGGTAAATGATGCTTACTGGAATCGGAGAGCAGCATCTTAACCCTTTCCCTGTTCTATGTTTATTACAAAGTTTAATACCTACTGAATATTCATTGAAAAAATAGTTATAATGAAATATGGAAGTTGAAATATTGTAGCAATTTTAGGAAGTTAAGAAACTGATCTATCAAATTCCAATAGCAAACAGAGCAGACCCTGATCAGACGGCTCCTCTAGGAGCCGTCTGATCTGGGTCTACTCTGTTTGCAAATGCGTGAAAATGCGTTTATATGAGGGAAAGGGTTAAAGCTTGACACAATATTGTGAATATGTCTACGGGTTGGTGTGTAGGTGTGTGTGTGTGTGTGTGTGTGTGTGTGTGTGTGTGTGTGTAGAGAGAGTGGATAAATGAAGGCCTACTGTTTGATAAATGGCAATGTTCAATTGCATTGCCAGTGTGCATTGTCTGCAGTCAACAATTTCTTTACACAGCATATCCTAAACTTCTAAAGGTAATTTAATTAAACCTTACAGGAATGATCCTCATGTCAAAGTTGTATAAATGGTTCCAGTTTGGTGCAAAGATGGATCACAGTGGTTGAAAATACATTTTTAACGAACAATTTATTTCAATATCTGCTGATTTTACAGAGGCGTCTGAATGCGCCAATATGAAGAAATGGGTGAAAGTCATATAAATGTATCCTGTTTGTTTCATATATCACAGGAAGTAATTTCCTGTATTAAAACAGTAATATCTTCGGAACAAATAAATGGAATATGAACATAGAAATGTTCTCAAAACAAAGGCTCTCTATCATATGTTTCAATAGTTATTGACTGTTGGATAAAAAAGTGACAGGAGCTTAAAATAGAGTTTAACCCCTTTCCCCTCATGAATATTTATGTGAGAAACCTGGAATTAATTAAATCATTAATTTTTAAAATGGCATATTTACACATAAATTTTTGCCAAGACAGAAACCATAGAATCAAATCTTTATTAAATTCATTTATAAGCAAACAGAGCAGACTGATCAGGCAGCTCTTATAGGAGCCGTCTGATCTGGGTCTGCTCTGTTTGCAAAGGCATATTTACAGAAATTATCCTTAAATGGTTTTCTATCATTTATATTAATTTTTCCAGTTTGCTACATAAGTAAGTAATTTGAGGTAAAAAATGGCATTCATACAAACACTTTTTCACAATAGAAACATATAGTGAAAACTTTGAAAATCTTCTCCTGACTGTGGTGAGCGATATCAGGGCCATCATGGCCCTCTTGTTTGGAAAGGTTTAGATAGGACATAATGGCAGCGGAACCCAAAAAGCATTGTATTGAAGTTAATCAATCAGACACTGTTAACTGACAATAATTGGTCTATTCACTGGATACTAGCTGGGCAGTTAGCTGCTTACACATTTTAACTTCAGACTTGTGAATCTTAGAGAAAGATCGACTTATTACTGATAAAGGTGAGCCCAAAAGGCACTTTCTGTAACTGCATATATAAAGCATTTTGAGGGCAGCCTAGACAGAGGTCCAGATAAGATGCATAAATTAAAACATTGTCATGTCAAGAATAACTCCTATATTTCTCTACCGGACCCTATACTGTCACAGTATATGGTTTGGAGAAATGATGATGTTATTATTTTGGTACACACCCCTATCTGTAGCTCTGCCTAGCACTACATAATTGAGGTGAACAAATGTTTTCCAATCTGTTGCAGTTTTGAGAAAGGCGAAATCTTTGTAGTGAACAATGTAATGGGTGATGGCTGGCTGTGGGTTCAGTCCCAGCGGACAGGGGAGGAGGGGCAGGTGTATGAGGAGCTGGTAGAAGATCTGGTTAGTATAAAGGCAGTTTGTAGTAAAACAAAAACCTGCTTTACTGGAAATCCTTTGAAAATGGTCATGGAAAAATTGCCAGTACATTAGTGTCATCCCTTATGCTGTAACCCTGTCTACTTGAGCCAAGCTTCAACCCTTTCCCTCATGTAGATGAATTCTGACACCTTTGCAAGTGTAGTACACCCAAATCAGATAGGTCCTGTTGGAGCTGCCTGATCAGGGTTTGCTCTGTTTGCTTATGATATAATATAGATAATGATTCTGCAGTGCTGCTGTGGCCAAAAAATTGTTTTGGTGATTAGAAAAACTCAGCTGATTAATATTCGTGATGTGAACCCCATTTCACGCCTTTGCAAACAGAGGAGACCCAGATCAGATGGCTCCTGCCAGATCAGGATCTGCTCTGTTTGCTTATGCGTGTAATAGGCATGATTCTAGTTTATGTCAAAGTGAAAAAATCCCTTGAAATTTTATTTTATAAAAAATCAGCCAATATATACTTATAATGTCTTTATTTAATATTGAACAGGGAAAAGGTTAATTATTCGCTATGCTGTTTGTCTCAACCTGTAGTTGTATGTGTAGTTTTTAGCTCGTCTGTGATCACTGGGTCGTAGTCGTGCAAAAACTTGAATTTAGCTCATTACTCGAAAAGTATAAGAGGTATCAAAATGAAACTTCATAGGTTAGTAGATCTCATTAAGGGGAAGGCCCCTACATCAGAACAATAACTCTTGATTTCAATTTTTAGCTCGCCTGAGCAAAGCTCAGGGTGAGCTTTTGGGAGACTTGAATGTCCGTGGTGCGTCGTCAACAATTTGCTTGTGAACACTCTAGTGGTCACAATTTTAGTCAAATCTTCATGAAACTTGGGTCAGAATGAATGTCTTGATAAAATCTCGGACGAGTTCGAAAGTGGGTCAAGTTGGGTTAAAAACTAGGTCACTAGGTCAAATAGGAAAACCTTGTGAACCCTCTAGAGGTCATATTTTTAGCCAAATTTTCATGAAACTTGGTCAGAATGATTGTCTTGATAAAATCTCGGAGGAGATTGAAAAGTGGGTTATGTGGGGTGAAAAACTAAGTCAAACAGTAGCAAAACCTTGTGAATACTCTAGTGGTCACAATTTTAGTCCAATCTTCATGAAACTTGGTCAGAACGAATGTCTTGATAAAATCTCAGACGTGTTCGAAAGTGGGTCAAGTGGGTTTGAAAACTAGGTCAAACAGTAGAAAAACCCTGTGAACACTCTAGTGGTCACATTTTTTGTCCAATCTTCATGAAACTTAGTCATAATGATTGTCATGATAAAAGCTCGAACGAGTTTGAAAGTGGGTTATGTGGGGGTTAAAAACTAGGTCACTAGGTCAAATAGTAGGAAAACCTTGTGAACACTCTAGAGGTCACATTTATAGCCAAATCTTCATGAAAATTGGTCAGAATGATTGTCCTAATAAAATCTTGACAAGTTTGAAAGTGGGTTATGTGTGGTCAAAAAGTAGGTCACTGGGTCATATCTTAGAAAAAAAGTTTCAAAAAGTGACTTTTGCAGAGGTGTCCAAAGGTGCAATAATCATTATATGAAAGAATGGGTTAATAGTTTTTGCCACTCGTTAAGCAGGATGACTCTTTTGGGTCACTTCTCTATCATTTGACTGTCTTTCAACTGTTTTGTGTCACATTGTTTTTCATAGCTCTTTTTGCCATTGGGTGACCCATGCTTTCCTTCAAACACTGAAGAATGATGTTAACCCTTTCCCTCATATAAACATGTTTTCACACATTTGCAAACAGCAGACCCAGATCAGACGGCTCCTATAGGAGCCGTCTGATCATGGTCTGCTCTGTTTGCTAATGGGAATTGGCAGATCTGTTTCTTTACTTTCTAAAATGGATGTAATGTTTCACCTTCCATACTTCATCATTACTATTTTATCTATGAATATTAAGTAGGTACGGAATTTAAAAAATAAGCATAGAACAGGGAAAGGATTAACTCATAAAAGTTAGAATGCACCCCAACATTAGATTGTAAGATCTTAGCATAGGCTAAGAGTTCTGAAGAATGACCTCACTGCTGTTACCATGGAAATGGATCTGTTTATATCTCCCTTTTTCATAGAACGGCAATATAGACCCGGTGGAAAGTCTTCCGTATTTCCATGCTAGTATTACCAAAGATGAGGCTGTGGCAAAGCTGAAACAAGGTATGTAAGAGATAAATAAACCTGTACTTTTAACCCTGTAACTGATGAATATTTAAAAAAAATGACAACATGAATGTTTATTAAATGAAATTTTATAATGGCTTATGAACACTGGAAATATTGGCCATGGAATAAATTGTAGAATTAGATTGCAGAATATGGAGCTGTATAATCTTGGCCTACTGTGTTTGCAAATGGGTCTCTATTAGGTAAAGGTTTAAATGTATGCAGAAATATGGGAGAAAAGCCCACAATGTAGTGGTACACATTTGAAGTCCTTATGTTGGTAGGTTTATTATAATTTCATAAGCAAACAAGAGCAGACTCAGATAGGAGCCGTCTGATCTGGGTCTACTCTGTTTGCAAATGAGTGAAAAGGTGTTTATATGAGTGTTAAGGGGTTGAATGGTATGCTAAAATTTGTAAATATTTCTACATTTCAGCTGGACCTAACAGCTTTCTAGTTCGTCCTAGTGATAATTCTCCGGGCAATTACACCCTATTTTTCCTCTGCAAGCAGACCATACAAAGGTTTAAGATAGAACAGCAAGGGAGGCAGCTGGTTATGGGTGGACGATACTTTGATGAGTAAGTTGTGAACCATGAACTCTACTGTACAAAAACACACAGTATAAAACCAGATGAACAGCTGCAAATAAAATGTACTGATCAGCTTCCACACAAAAAAGTCTCTTACTGCAAACAGGGTAGAACCTGATTAGGCACAGTGTTTTAACCCTTTCCTTTTCTATGTTTATTCCAAATTTCTATACCTATTAGGATTCTGGCGAGGATTGAAAATGTTTGAGACATTTGTCCCATTGACAGAAAGTAGGGACATTTTCAAAATCTGTGAGACACTGACAAGTGTGAAAATACTTTTTTTCCATTAATCATTGAGAAAATGCTATGTTTATGAATCATGGATCTATGACTCATTTCCTTAACATGTAAATATTTTCTCTGTCAGATCTTATTCTGTTTGATTTGATCTCAGTCTGATCTGTCTACTTTGGACTATTCTGGTAAGAACTGACAATTTTTGGACATTTGTCCCAATGACAGTAAAGAAATGGGGACATTTCTCATCTTGAGGGAAGAATGTCCCAATTTCTAGCCCTCGCAAGAACACTGCCTGCTGAATATTCATGGATAAAGTAGTTATAATGAAATATTGAAGGTAGAACATTTTAACCATTCTAGAAGGTAAAGAAACAGATTACCAAACAGAACAGACCCTGGTATTCAGACGGCTCATATATATCTGTTTGCAGATGTGTGAAAAAGTATTTATATGAGGGAAAAGGTTAACTGCTTTGCCTCTACTTTGTTTGCAAAGTGAAGCTTGATTTTTGTATAGCAGGGCTGATATACTTGTGATTTTGTCCCCCATTGAATACAGTAAAACTTATCTAAAGCATCCACTTTATGGATAAACATAGATGTCTTTAAAAGCAGATAGTTGCTTAATGCAGGATGAAAGTAATGCAATAAGCTTCTGCTAGGAGCTTTCTGCATTAAGCTACCACCTGTTTTTATACGCCCACCTAATAAAGGTGGTCGTATATTGTCGTGGCCCTGTCCGTCCGTCCGTCCGTCCGCCCGTTCGTCCGTCCGTTCGTTCGTTCGTTCGTTCGTCCGTCAACATTTTGTTTGTCCGCTGTTTTCTGGGAAAACTATTAGACATATATTAATGAAACTTCACACAAATGTTTAATGCATCAAGATCTGAAGCTGAGTTGATTCTGAGGTTCATTTGATTTTTCATTTCAGAGTTATGGCCCTTGTCCTTAAAAAATATGCAAATAGTTTGTCCGCTGTTTTCTGGGAAAACTATTTGAGAGATATTAATGAAACTTCACACAAATGTTTAATGCATCAAGATCTGAAGCTGAGTCGATTCTGAGGTTCATTTGATTTGTCGTTTTGGAGTTATGGCCCTTTTACTTAAAAAAATAATGCAATTACATGCAAATAGTTTGCCCGCTGTTTTCTGGGAAAATTATTTGACAGATATTAATGAAACTTCACACAAATGTTTAATGCATCAAGATCTGAAGCTGAATTGATTCTGAGGTTCATTTGATTTGTCGTTTCGGAGTTGTGGCCCTTGTCCTTAAAAATATGCAAATAGTTAGTCCGCTGTTTTCTGGGAAAACTATTTGAGAGATATTAATGAAACTTCACACAAATGTTTAATGCATCAAGGTCTGAAGCTAAGTCGATTCTGAGGCTCATTTGATTTGTCGTTTCGGAGTTATGGCCCTTTTACTTGAAAAATAATGCAAATACATGCAAATAGTTTGTCTGCTGTTTTCTGGGAAAACTATATGACAGATTTTAATGAAACTGCACACAAATGTTTAATGCATCAAGATCTGAAGCTGGGTTGATTCTGAGGTTCATTTGATTTTTCATTTCAGAGTTATGGCCCTTGTCCTTGAAAAATATGCAAATAGTTTGTCCGCTGTTTTCTGGGAAAACTATTTGACAGATATCTTTGAAACTTCATACACATGTTTAATGCATCTAGACCTAAAGCTAAGTTGAGTCTGAGGATCATTTGATTAAATGTTTCGGAGTTATGGCCCTTGCACTTAAAAAAAATAATGCAAATATGAGGATGGCCATAACTTTTTCATTTAAAATAATATTTGCTTCAATTTTTATACGCCCACCTAATAAAGGTGGTCGTATATTGTCGTGGCCCTGTCTGTCCGTCCGTCCGTTCGTTCGTTCGTTCATTCGTTCGTCCGTCAACATTTTGTTTGTCCGCTGTTTTCTGGGAAAACTATTTGACAGATATTAATGAAACTTCATACAAATGTTTAATGCATCAAGATCTGAAGCTGAGTTGATTCTGAGGTTCATTTGATTTTTCATTTCAGAGTTATGGCCCTTGTCCTTAAAAAATATGCAAATAGTTTGTCCGCTGTTTTCTGGGAAAACTATTTGACAGATATTAATGAAACTTCACACAAATGTTTAATGCATCAAGATCTGAAGCTGAGTCAATTCTAAGGTTCATTTGATTTGTCGTTTCGGAGTTATCACCCTTTTACTTAAAAAATAATGCAAATACATGCAAATAGTTTGTCCGCTGTTTTCTGGGAAAACTATATGAGAGATATTAATGAAACTTCACAAAAATATTTAATGCATCAAGATCTGGTGCCGAATTAATTTTGAGGTTTATTTGATTTGTCGTGTCGGAGTTATGGCCCTTTTACTTTAAAAATAATGCAAATATATGCATATAGTTTGTCCGCTGTTTTCTGATAAAACTATTTAACAGATATTAATGAAACTTCATACACATGTTTAATGCATCAAGACCTGTAGCTAAGTCGATTCTGAGGATCATTTGATTTGTTGTTTTGGAGTTATGGCCCTTGCACTTAAAAAAATAATGCAAATCTATGCAAATATGAGGATGGCCATAACTTTTTCATTTGAAATGATATTTACTTCAATTTTTTTATATGGTTAAACCTTAATGTGAATTTTCACATATATTGCGGGGGTTTTGATATGTCATTTTATTCTAAAGTTATGGTCCTTGAACTTTGTGTGTTTGTTGCTTTGTTTGTCGGTCAACTTTTAGTTTGTCTGTTGTTTTTTAGGAAAACTATTAAAATGATATGAATGAAACTTAACACAAATGTTTTAAGCAACAAAATTTGAAGCTGAGTTTATTTTGAGGTTCATTCAGTTTGTCTTTACAGAGTTATGGCCGTTGCACTTTACAAAAATCTGCAAAAATGAGGATTAGCTGTAACTTTTTTATTTAATAAGATATTCACTTCATTTTTTTAAAAAATAGTATCACCTTAATATGGAAATCAAGATCTGGAGCACAGATTAGAAAATGTCAACACTTATAAGGCATGTTGAATCAGTTTGCAAGTGGGCGTATTATGTACCGTATGCGGTACTCTTGTTTTATATGGTTAAACCTTAATGTGAATTTTCACATATATTGCGGGGGTTTTGATATGTCATTTTATTCTAAAGTTATGGTCCTTGAACTTTGTGTGTTTGTTGCTTTGTTAGTTGATAAATTTTTAGTTTGTCGGTTGATATAAATGAAACTTAACAACTTAACACAAATGTTTTAAGCAACAAAATTTGAAGCTGAGTTTATTTTGAGGTTCATTCAGTTTGTCTTTACAGAGTTATGGCCGTTGCACTTTACAAAAATCTGCAAAAATGAGGATTAGCTGTAACTTTTTTATTTAATAAGATATTCACTTCATTTTTTAAAAAAATAGTACCACCTTAATATGGAAATCAAGATCTGAAGCACAGATTAGAAAATGTCAACACTTATAAGGCATGTTGAATTGGAGAAAGTTTGCAAGTGGGCGTATTATGTACCGTATGCGGTACTCTTGTTAACTCTTTACTTCATTAATATGCCTTTCTATGCCTTTGCAGAGTCGACCCAGTTCAAATGGCTCCTGCTCTGCTTTGTTGGCCTAAGATTGCTTATGAAATGATAATAGATTTGATATTACTGTTTCTGTCATGGCCATATGTTCTTGAGTTCATGTGCCATTATTATGTCTGCCATACGATGTTTGATTGGGGGGACCATATTCAGGGTTCCCACGGACAGGGAAAAGTCAGGGAAAAGAGATTTTTTTTCAAGGTCAGGGAAAAGTCAGGGAATTTTTTAATTGGTCATGGAAATTTGAAATTTGGCAAAAGTCAGGGAAAAGTCAGGGAATTTTGGAACCAAAGGATGAGGGCTGAGGAAATATGTCAAAAAAGGAGAAAGAATGAAAATAAAAGGCTAAGGCAGTTTCTTCAATTTTGACAAAACCAAACATCTTTATACATAAATACTTTAATTGCTCTGATCTAATATTTTGACCATTAAGGGCCTTTTTCAAAGATTATCATGTCAAAATACACGTCACATTTTTGTTACATGCATTCAGCCATAAAATCAAAGAGAACATCTTGATACATCTTTGATTAGCTTTGTATATTTTGCATCTAAATTTTATAGCTTATCTGTCATGAAGTCTGTTAAAACAAAATCATTGGAGAATTCTGGCACCTCTGCAAGGCTCCAGCATCCATTTTGACAGCAGTGCTAGAATAGGACAGCAATGCTAGATATTGGACATTCTGCTGTAGTGTCTTCACTTGTTAGGACAGGCTGGGCAGCGGTGCTAGATATTCGACATACTACTGTACTGTCTTCACTTGTAAGGACAGCAATATTTGGTCTGCTATTATGAAAACAGTGAAAATGTAGACCCTTTTCTGGCATCTACATAGACCCATTAAAAGGACCTATTTTTCCCAATTTGGGAAAAACATCCCAAGTGATGCAAACTTTTGATTATATTGCAAAACAAGAGGGCCTGAAAGGCCCTGATATCGCTCACCAGAGAATCAGAGGAGAATATTTTCAAAGTTTTCACCATGTGTTTCTATAGAAAACTAGCCATGCAGCCCTGGGGCGGGGCCAATTTTGACCCCATTTTAATAGCATGCTGTATCAGTGTCTTACAGACTGTATGACATACTATTTTAAAATTAAGCTTACACAGAAAAACTGAAAGATTAACCATTTCTACCATAGATACACATTTTATCACCTTTGCAAACAGAATAGACCCATATCAGGCAGCTCCTGTAGGAGCTGCCTGATCAGGGTCTACTCTGTTTGCATAGAAAAATATCATAAATCTGAGTTTTTACTGTAGTCTACTGCCAAAATATTTCTTAACTTTGCTTTAAAAAAAATAAAATTTTACTTAATTATATATTCATAGTAGATGGAGTCTCTAATAAAAAATCATGGAGGAAAGGGTTAAGAGAGGTAGAAAATATTCAAGATGCTTTATACTTTGGGTGCATATTAGGACATATTTGGCATCCTGCATGTTACATTCAGTATTGAGCAATTAAATATGAAAAAGTCAAAAACATTTTTTTCTAAAATGATCAAAACACTACTGCTGTATATATAGTTGTCATAAAGAGAGAGGTGGTAAGGATTGGCTGATGGGGAGGACGGAGGCCAACATTTATTGATCATGCTCATAGATGACCATTTAAACTTAATCTGTTAACATGGGGTCAGGGAAAATTGAAATTCGGACAGGGAAAAGTCAGGGAAAAGTCAGGGAATTTTATTTTTTCTGTTTTGTGGGAATCCTGATATTGTATTTTCTCTTGTTTCTTCTTCTTCGTATTTTTTTCTTCCTCTTCTTCCACAGTACACTTGTCAACACATTGCTCAGTAATTAATTGTCCCATCCTTATGAAACTTAGCTTGAACTTTGTTGGTTATGTGCATTCCACTTTTGTCTTTTTTATGCCCCCCAGATCAGATCGGGGGGGGCCATATTGTTTGTGCCCCGTCTGTCTGTTTGCCTGTTTGTTTGTCAGCAACTTTAACATTGGTCATAACTTTTGAGCCAGTTCAGATAGAGACTTGATATTTGGCATGCATATGTATTTCATAAAGCCGCACATTTTGAGGGGTGACATGTCAAGGTCAACGTCATCCTTCAAGGTCAAATATATGGGTCAAATCACCGACTTTAACATTGGCCATAACTTTTGGACCAGTAGAGATAGAGACTTGATATTTGGCATGCTTGTGTATCTCATGAGGCTGCACATTTTGAGGGGTGACATGTCAAGGTTATCCTTCAGGGTCAAAGGTCATATTGTCTTGTTTCTTTGTCTGTAGCTTTAACGCAACCTTAACATTGGTCTTAACTTTTGAACCAGTACAGATAGAGACTTGATATTTGGCATGCATATGCATCTCATAAAGCCGCACATTTTGAGGGGTGACATGTCAAGGTCAACGTCATCCTTCAAGGTCAGTTGTCAAATATATGAGGGGGCATAGTGTTTCACAAACACATCTTGTTAAAAATTGCCAAAGTACCGTACGTCTCGACTTATGGCTGTATCCTAGCCAGGTTTAGAAAAAGAAAGTTGAGCAAAAATCAAAACAGAAGTTCAATTTTCAATCACGAAACTTACGACACTCCCTTGAATAACACTTCCAGTCAACAAGTTCAAAACCATGTTCTCCTTTGAAAATTTGCCACTTCAGCATGCTACATAGATAGAATAACGGATTTTTGTTTTGAAACTGATATTTGTGTTGTTTATTATGATTAAAGTCCATTAATATGCCTTTGGAAATAATTTGAAACTGCCAGCGTTCCCACTGACTATTGCAGAAAATGGCGCTCACTTTATACAAGGGAGGCAATTCTGTTGATGTAACAGCATCAATATCTTCATTGAAATGAATGGGCGTGAGCGTGGCCAAGGTTAAAGTTTTTTGGACGGGTCGTTTTAAAGCTTAATATTTGTACTAGGATGCTTAAATTTTGTATGGAAGATCATTTGAGGTCAAATATTGCTGTTATGAAGTTAAACATTAAAAATATTTTTCAATTTTATCAATTTTTGACATGTTTTGGACTTAGTCCTTTTGACCACAAATCACCAGGTTAAAGTTTTTTGGACGGGTTGTTTTTAAAGCTTAATATTTGTACTAGGATGCAGAAATTTTGTATGGAAGTTCATTTGAGGTCAAATATTGCTGTTATGAAGTTAAACATTAAAAATATTTTTCAATTTTATCAATTTTTTGGACTATTTGTGCTATGATGCTGAAATTTGGTGAGAAGGTTCATATTGTCGAGACCCTTCGACCATGCCAACATTTTTGCCCTTCTGACCTTGACCTTGACCTTTGACCTACTTTTGCAAAAATCTTTAAATACCTATATTATTGGAGCCATTTGGCCTAGGGCTTCTATACTTGGTATGACCATGCCAATATTTTTGCCCTTCTGACCTTGACCTTGACCTTTGACCTACTTTTGCAAAAATCTTTAAATGCCTATAGTATTTGAACCAATAGACCTAGGACTTCCATACTTGGTATGCAACTTTCTTGTGTTAAGACTTTTCCAACAATATTATTGTTTGCCCTTCTGACCTTGACATTCGACCTACTTTTGAAAAAATCTTTAAATGCCTATATTATTGGAACCAATAGGCCTAGGACTTCAATAGTTGGTATGATCATGCCCACTGTTTTGCCCTCTTGACCTTGACCTTTGACCTACTTTTGAAAAAATCTTTAAATGCCTATAGTATTTGAACCAATAGACATAGGGCTTCCATATTTGGTATGATCATGTCAACTTTTTTGCCCTCCTGGCCTTGACATTTTACCTACTTTTGCAAAAATCTTTGAATACCTATAACATCCAGCAATATTATTGTTTGCCCTTCTGACCTTGACCTTCGACCTACTTTTGAAAAAATCTTAAATGCCTATATTATTGGAACCAATAGGCCTAGGACTTCATATATGGTATGATCATGCCAACTTTTTTGCCCTCCTGACCTTGACCTTGACCTTTGACCTACTTTTGCAAAAATCTTTAAATGCCTATAACATTTGAACCAATGGACCAAAGGCTTCCATACTTGGTATGCAACTTTCTTGTGTTAAGACCTTCCAACAATATTGTTTTTGCCATGTTACTTTGACCTTCGACCTACTTTTGCAAACTGCTTTAAATGCCTATAAAATTTGAACTGGTAGGCCAAGGGCTTCCATACTTGGTATGCAACTTTCATGTCTTAAGACTTTTCCAACCATACCATTGTTTTTACCATGTGACCTTGACCTTTGACTTACATTTGCAAAAGTTTTTAAATGCCTATAGCATTGCAACAAATAGGCCTAGGGCTTCCATACCTGGCATGACCATGCAAACATGTTTGCCTTTCTGACCTTGATTTGTATCTTTTCTGTCTGAAGACTTTTTCAAACACACCAATGTTTTTTACCATATGACCTTGACATTTCACCTATTATTGCAAAAATCTGTAAGTGCCTATAACTTGGAACCAATATACCTAGGACTTCCGTACTTGGTATGACTATGCAGACATATTTGCCCTTCTGACATTGACCTTAACATTTGACCTACCGGTACTTTTGCAAGTCTTTAAATGCATATAACATTGGAACCAATAGGCCTAGGGCTTCCATACTTTGGATGTATATTTCCTGTCTTAAGACTTTCCAACCATACTAATGTTTTTTTACCATGTGACCTTGACTTTGACCTTTGACCTTCTTTTGCAAAAATCTTTAAATGCATATAATATTGGATGTGATGGGCATAGGACTTCTATACTTGGTATGACCATGCCAACAATTTTACCCTTCTGACCTTCACCTTTGACCTACTTTTGCAAAAATCTTTAACTGCCTATTAAATTGGAACCTGAATAGACCTAGGGCTTCCATATTTGGTATGTATCTTATTTGTTTAATGATCTTTTTAAATTTATGAAAATTGGTATTTGGTTGCCTTTGGTTGTGATATTGATGCAAACTTTAAGTTTAAATTGAAAATTGATTTTTTTGTGTTCAATATGACACGTTTTACTTAACTTCTAAACAGGCGAGCATCAGGTGGCTTTGACACCATTTCTGGTCTCTCAATATCATCACTATTTAACTAGTTTTAATGTAAAACTCGGGAAGTTTGAATAACTGTGAACCTTCGTCAATCATTATAAAGACAAACAAAGGAAAGTGACTTCACAGGGTCAAATCAGCGTTTCAGTAATTTATTTCAATGTTTGGCAGTATTAATGTGCGAATTTTCACACTCTATGAAGATGGCCATCGATACAGGTGTCATAATCCAGTAAATGTGCATGTACACCTGGAATGGACTAGAATTACTATGGATTAAATTTGACTAATGAAAATACAGCTTGATTTTTGCCGAGCCAATGAAAATGTGAGGGTCTCTGGGGGTAAAATAAGGTGATAAAAGCTGTCTAAACAACAATAATAATATTCTGCACACTGACACAGGACCGCTGATAGACATCCAAAATAATTTTTCTGCAACGTCAGATATATTTGTATAACAAATCCAAAACAAATACAGTTACTTCCCTTGGATAATTGCAGCCATTTGTAAACACTGAACAAACGTGACAGTTAAGCCAAATTTGTTTCGAAATATTTATAAACTTTGATATTTCTTTGATTATACAGTAAAACCTGTGTTAAGCGGCCAGTCAAGGGAAGCGGCCAAATTGACCGCTTAAGCGAGGTGACCACTTAATCGAGGGGTGGATATTTTGGGAGATTTTTCTGTTTGGTCAGACAAACGCAAAATATATCTACATGTACTTTAATGCCTTATCCAAAAGATTATGTATTTTATCCTTGTAAATACAGGTAAAATACAACATGTACTGTAAATTGCATGCACAAAGCAAAAAATAAACATCAGGCAGAATCATTCGACACATTTTGAAATACAAACGTACATGTCTACACTTCACTCGATTCTCTAACGTGAGGAACTTACTTTGGAAAAGGCGTGAATATTTTGTTTTGATGTTATCTCTTTTGATTCGGTAACGTTCAGACAAACTTCTCAACACCCCCATATTTGCATATTTATAACAGGTAAGGGAGTTGAAAGGATTATCAGGCCTTTGATTATGATCTTGCCCTAAGGTCAAGGTCAACGCTTGGTTTTTTCATTCACTTCCTACATAACGAAAAACACCGAAGCGGCCAATCTATGCACTTTCCCGACACAACGAAAGTTTCAGAATCGTTCACGATATTTCGATCGGCGATTTCCGTAATGTCGGAAAGTTACGATGCGTAATCTCCATTTTGACTGGCTGTGTATTGGGTTTTCACACGTTTCAAATTGGCCGCCAGGCTGTCTGCTGGCCGTCTGATGGGGTCGAAATATAGGGTTTGGGGTGAAATATGGTGGCCGCGGAAGGAAGGTGACCGTCTAAAACAGGTGCATTATTGACTGATTTTCGTCGGGAGGATTTCAAACTGACCGTTTAGACGAGGTGACCGTTCATTTAAGGTGACCGTTAGGTCAAGTTTTACTGTAAACTGCTTCTTGACACTCACTGACAAATAATATACGTGTAACCAATGAACTTTGGAAGTAGTTGCAAACGTTATGTGATTTGTGTCTCAAACGCTACAGAAGGGTCTACGTGAAAAATATGACTCGACATATGAAAGGGTCAAGGTAAAATTCTTGGATCTGAGGATCAAAACACCACCCGACTTATGGCCTGACTTGCACTATGGCCGAAGATATACGGTAAATGAATTTTTGGCTGTGATTGGTCAAAATTTAGATACTGTTCGATGAAATTAAGATATTGTTTGATTTCAGTTGAAAATTGGTATGTCGGGATTTATTAGTAGCGGTTTCGAATGTAATCATCTCCATGGTAACCAAATTACGGGCTCTGATTGGTCGAAATTTAGATATTGTTCATTTTTGCTGAAAATTGGTATTATGGGGTAACGCAATCAGAGGTGTTTCGAAGGAGTTGATTGCCATGATAATGGACATGTGGCCTATGATGGGTTGTAAGTTAGATAATATTAGATAATATTTGTTTTTGCTGAAAATTGGTATGTAGGGGTATATTTTAGTACACTGTATTTAATTGACAGTTGTTTCAAAAGTTTTGGTTGCCATGGTAATCCTGTGGTGGTCTGTGACTTGTCGAAATTTAGGTATTGTCTGATTGTGTTCATCTATACCTGCTTTCTGTTTCAATTTGGGGACATCTTGTAACGGAACCTATTACAATTAGATCTTGTTGAAATGAACTAATATTCATGATGTCATTATATGGAATATTCATAGAGTAAGGGGTCAAACCCAAAATTAGAGCATAAATGATAAAAAATTTTTTAGAGTAAACTCCTGGTAAGGATATTGGATGTAATGATATATTGCTTGTAGCGATACTGACCATTCTGTCCCCGCCCATTGCCAATATAATTCAACGTACTGAACATGCTGTCCCTGCCCATTGCGTATATAATTCATTGTACTGAACATGTCTCTGTCCGTTGCCAATATAATTCAATGTACTGAAAATGCTGTCTCCGCACATTGCATATGTAATTATGTATTGAACATGCTGTCCCTACCCATTGTGTATGTAATTCAATGTATTGAACACGAATTCCCCGCCCATTAACTATGTAATTATGTACTGAACATGCTGTCTTCGCCCATTGTGTATGTAATTCAATGTACTGAATATGCTGAAACTTCATACATGGAAAGATTATGATGAGAGGAAGTGTCATGCTCAAGGTCCATAACTCTGGTTTCACTAATATTGGAGTTATTGCCCCTTATAAAAATATTCCAGACTTTTTTGTCTGGACGATAACACATAATTATATGGCTCATGCCATTGGATTGAAACTTCTTACATGGAAAGATCATGATCATGATCAGAGGAAGTGTCATGCAAAGGTCCATAACTCTTGTTTCACTAATATTGGAGTTATTGCCCTTTGTAAAAAAATCACAATTTTTTGTCAGGATGATAACTCCTATATGGCACATGCCATTGGAGTGAAACTTCATACATTGAAAGATCATGATAAGAGAAAGTGTCATGCATAAAGTCCATAACTCTGGCTTCAATAAATTTAGAGTTATTGCCCCTTGTACATTTGTTTAACGCTTTCTTGTCCGGACGATAACTCCTACATGGCTCATGCCATTGTATTTAAACTTCATACATGATGAGAGAAAGTCTCATGAACAAGGGCCATAACTCTGGCTTCAATACTTTTGGATTTATTGCCCTTTGTTACATTTTTTGTCCGATCAATAACTCCTGTTCTACTGATGCTATTGGAATGACATTTCATTTTTGGAAAGAGCATGATGAAAGTAAGTGTCATGCACAAGGGCCATAACTCTGGTATCAATATTTTTGGAGTTATTAGCTGTTATCAATTTTTTTCTTGAAAAATGTGGTGTGGAAAGCGCATAATGAGGTGAAGTATCATTCATCAAGTCCATAACATTTTTAGTGATTTCCCTTTGCATATTGTTTCTATTAGAGGGAAGACATCCGTATTTGTGACAAAAACCTCTAGTTATTTACTGAATATGTCTCCGCCCATTGCCTATGTAATTATGTGTCGACCATGCTGTCCGCCCATTGCGTATGTAATTAAGTGTACTGAACATGCTGTTCACGCCCGTTGCGCTTGTAATTCAGTGTACTGAACATGCTGTCCCGCCCATTGCCAATGTAAGTATGTATCGAACATGCTCTCCCCGCCCATTGCGTATGTAATTCAGTGTACTGAACATGCTGTCCCCGCCCATTGTGTATGTAATTCAGTGTACTGAACATGCTGTCCCCGTCCATTGCATATGTAATTCTATGTACTCTACACCAGATCACTTGTAAAGTAAAGGTATTCCCAATATTATTATATTACTCCATGGTCCACAGTCGTCATGCTTATCACATACAAAATGGTTGAATAAGCAAAATAAGTGACAAGATTTCTAATGACATGTGATGAGACTTCTAATGACACATGTTGTTACTTGAATTATGTTAACATCAACTCCACCAATTATTCTCAATATTAACCTTTTACTCCATGAATATTCACATAAGAAATAATGACATTATGAATATTATATTTTTTCCCCCCTGTCTGCGGCATATTCATGCCCGAGTTTCGGCCATTGTCCACAATCACCTCGGCTGGCTCACCGCTATGAGTCGTACTCGTTCCTTGCCTCCTCATACATGGTTACTCGTGATTTTCGTCACCACAGTTTGCTCTACGAGTAGTCCCTCCTAGTCATGCCTCCCCGAGTGCTTTCACACTCATGTTCGGATAGACTGCCTCTTCTTATGCTGGTGGAATCTACTCATCAGGATCACTTATCGCACATACACAGCTCTATTTCCAGTAGGGCTATACTCTTTCGGACTCACAGTGACAAGCCGTGCCACAAGTCAATGTGGGCTATTGACTACTTTTCGGGCACTTCAAACTTCACAGTCAGTTTTTCTCAGACTCCATGTAGGTGGGAGACACAGAAAAGCATCCCTGAAATTTACTGAGCAGACCAGGATTTGAACCCCGGACCTCCAGATTGGTAGTCAAGCGTGTTACCATTAGACCATCGCTCTGCCAATATTATATTAGTTTGCTGAATTTTTACAGTTGCAAATGAATTCAGGAATTTTTGGCCATGGCAGAAATTGTATCATCAGATTTATATTAAAAAGTAGACCGAGCAAACCCTGATAGTAAAACAATTGCCGGACATTGATTTTACTTAAGAATTGTCACTTATTTTTGTGTAGACAGAACAACAGATAAATGTGCGTACTCGAGACGATTCTAAAGAGTGGTCACATCATAGGGTTTGGTAGAGAAATAAAGAAGTTATTCTTGAAAAAGTTACGCATCTTATCTGGACCTCAGTGTACAGGCAGATTGCATGGAGATGAATGTTTAGATTGCATTTATTTTAAAGATTCAGTCATTATTGCTGAAAGTAGAAAACCAGTTCCTGACAATAAAACTACAGTAAAATGGCGATAATCCGAGGAGCGATTTTCCGAGTATATGGTAAAATCCAAGGGAATTTGTATGGTCCGGACATGAAATCTATTACTTCAAGTGTAATCCGATTTTTAGAGCACGCTTCTCGATCCCTTCAATCAATTGCTTCATTAAATTACCTGGCATATCCGAGTATGCATCGCGAACATTCGAAGTCAGTTTTTCACACCTCCATTGTTGTCTCACATTAGCTTATAACCTTATACTAATGGATTTTAGTTTGCCTAATTTTCCATTAGTCAACATTTCATTTAGTTTTGGATATTAACAAACAACATCACTATGCTCCTCAATAAGGAAAATCAGGGCGAGGTGAATTAATTAATAATCAGAACACTTGGCTTTGTTTGTCTGAAATACTTTATAAGGATTGTTTATCTTTTGTAGCAAGCATCTGGTTGAACAAGACTTGTCTAATCGCAAGCATGTCAATTAACTGTTTTCCATTCTGTAGGCAAAAAGCACATGTATGTGCATACACTATATGATAGATTTGACATGTTGAATCCACAAAGTATGATTTCATGGATAATCTGAGATTGCGGTAATCCGAGCATTTTCTCAGTTCCCGACAGTCCTCGGATTATCACCATTTTACTGTTGTTCGGAAAAGATACATCTTGACCAAATTTGGTGTGCAGATAATACTGCTTTAAGAAAAATTCAGTGTAAAGGTAACTTTTACTAAAACTTGGAAATTGGCTTCTGGTCTGTTTTGTGACTAAATTTGGTGCTTGCATGGAGACAAATTTGAAACTGCATTGGGAGTTGGGGGTTACTAAAATGAAAAAAAAAATCTGGAGGCCAAACTAGTTGTACAGATAGCTGGAATTGGGGGGGGGGGGGGGGGGGGGGGGTTAAAAATACATACATTTGAGGAATATTTGGTGAAGGTCAATGTCTGATGCTGAAATTAATATAAAAACATTTTGGGATAATGGTGTTTGGTCGGAAAGACTTGTATGGGAGCAAATCTTAGAATTACATATAAGATATTGAAGGTGACACAGGGGGCCATTTCATGGGTCTATATGGTCTAAAAAGTCAAAAACAATTGCTTAGGTTTATTTAGTGTTGTACTATATACAAGGGGTCTAACTACGGATTCGCAAATTTCACAACCGATTCCAAATAACGCCCGGTTTTAGACAGCCAAGATGGAATAACAACTAATGTTTGGTATGCACGTGAAGCTTGGACATTGTAATTTTCAAATAATATAACTTTTGATACATTCAAACCAAGTCGTAGCCAGAGCCGACGTGAAATTCCTACAAAATACGCTGATTTTTCTTATTCGGACGAGAAGTTGCATCATCGATTGTCGCTTGGCCCCCTTGTAAAATGGCCATAATCGCGATGCCTCAGGACAAAATGATTGTGCAATCAATACATATGGCAAAAAGCTATCGTTTACCTCTCAAGCTCTCTGCAGACACTGATGCAGATCAGAAATGCATGAGAATTTTCGTGCAATTAGCAGATTTGATTATGAAGCTCTTTCAAGCCACTATGAGTGACATGACCCGCTTCCTTTACAATAACATCCGTTTGCCTGTTATCTTGCTTACCCTATAAGCCTTAACGAGAACACAAGGCACCATCCCACAGTCAATCAGGTGCGTTGTTACTAAGTAGAAAGTAGGTCACACAAATTTATATGGTAAAATCCCGATTATTCGAACACTGAAATATGTATCATTATCGATCTTTAAGACAGGTGGCAGCTTAATGCATGGTGAAAGACATGCAAAAAGCTCCTCTAGGAGCTTTCTGCATGACTTTCACCATGCATTAAGCAGCCACCTGCCTAAAAGGGTCTAAATTCTTCTATTACAAAATGTGCAAATAATTGAGATTTTACTGTATACATACAAAGACCTATGATCTAAACATAGGTCTTTGATACATATGCTAATTAGATGGATAAAATAATTTAGGTATTGTTTTGAAATGAACCCCTGCAAGTAGTCACTGGTAATTGCTTTGTGCTAAAGGATTGTTTGTTAAACCTTTATCATGCTGATGATGGCCTAGCCGCTACAGTGTATATACTCGTATTACAAGCAGCTTGGATCCAGATGAGTAACTCGGTAAAATCTCATCAGGATCCAACCTGTTTAACCCTTCGCTTTCTATTCACGTCAATATATGTACCTGTAAATAGTGAAGACCCAGATGAGACAGCTCCTGCAGGAGCTGTCTCATCACGGTCTGCACTATTTACAAATTGATTGTGCAACCGGTGCACTCCACAGCAGTGATTGCACTGCGAAATACTTGTACACAGTGAAGATATATGTAATTATACAACAGGGCATGGTTAAAGAAGGAGAACTGTATTTTAAAATCCAGCAAGCGAAGGGTAAATATCAGTCAGTAGTTTCTCAAAAGCTTGAATGAATCGCAAGTTCGTAAAACTTCATAACAGTTTGAGCATTGAGCAGACATTTTTTTCAGTAGAATAAGGGTTAATTTATGGCCTCTTTGGGGTAACTTTTGTCTTCCTTTTCTATGGAAAGAGTGTCTTTTGTCTTCCCTTTTTTACGGAACATAAATATTTGTCTACATTTATATAGTTTCACTAATCCAGTTTTTTATGGCATCACCTGTCAGTATTTGACTGTTGAGGAAAGATTCACCGATCAGTACCCTCCTGAAATCAATATATAGCTGCATTCTACCTAATAAATGGCCTAGATCTAAGAAATACCCTTTTTTCTGCAAAATTTATGGCCTCGTTTAGGGATGAGTATCTTTTCCTTCCTTTTTCTACAAATGTAAAAACTTTTCTACAGTTTTACTAATTCAGCTTTTATGGCCTGATCAGTCATTGGTTGACTGTTAACCCTTTCCTCCATGAATATTCATGTGAGAAATAATGACATCATGAATATTAATTAGATACACAGGCATTTTTGGCCATGGCAGAACCTGCAGAATCATATCTATATTATATCATAAGCAAACAGAGCAGACCCTGATCAGAGTTCAGTCTAATTTGCGGTCTACTCGGCAAAGCCAAATTTATGGAGTAAAGGGTTAACCCTTTCCCTTATGTAAGTGCATTTTGACGCATCTGCAAACAGGGTAGACCCAGATCAGATGGCTCCTAACAAAGAATAAAACAACTGAAACCACATGTAATATAATACCCATTAAATACAGAAATATCAGAATACAGCTGATAACTTAATGCAGAACCTGAGCAATGCATTGCATTAGGCAAGCAGATGTATACAAAATGCAAGCAGCTCCTTTTAAAAAAATGTTACATACCACGGATGTTTATTAGAGATTATACGTTATTTGTAAAATCTCTGTAAACTGGACATTAAATTAAGCATAAATGTTGGTCTCGGAGACGGGTGAAAGTGATATAGATTGCTCCTCTAGGAGCTTTCTGCATGACTATTCATGACTTCATTTAGTTTTGCTGTATTTGTCCAGGGCTATATATAAGATGGAATTTCCCATTTGAGTCATTTTTGAAGAGGAATGGAGTGCTGGTTTGTTGGTCCTTTACCTTATGGATATTTATGCAATGATTTGTCTTCATGAATATCAATAAGTTACATTTTAATAATTGTATCCATAAAATAGAGTGGAATCTGTTCTATAGCATCATTTAACCCTTTTCCTCATATAAACGTGTTGTCACACATTTGCAAACAGAGTAGACCCAGATCAGACGGCTCCTTTAGGAACCGTCTGATCAGACAGGGTCTGCTCTGTTTGCTAATGGAATTTGACTGATATGTTTCTTTACTTTCTAAAATGGCTACAATGTTCCGCATTCCATATTTCATTATAACTATTGTGTCCATGAATATTCAGTAGGTATTAGAAATTTGAAATACAGTAAAACCTCTCTATAACGGCCACTGAATTGTGTTAATTAGTTGGTATTTAGGGCAGGTGGTTGCTTAAAGCAAGGTGAAAGTAAAACAGAACGCTCCTACAGGAGCGTTCTGTTTTACTTTCACCTTGCTTTAAGCAACCACCTGCCTTTATTTAACACAAAATACTTGATGTAATTTAGTGGCCGTTATAGAGAGGTTTTACTATAACCATAGAACAGGGAAAGGGTTAAGCAAACAGAACAGACCCTGATCGACAGGAACTATCGGATCTGTGTCTACTATGTGGCAAAGGCATAAAACACTGTATAAATGAAGTTAAAGGATTAAACACGCTGTACAACCTGTTACCTTGGATACAGTTTCACTTTGTTATTCTTTTTTTATACCCCCGGTTTTTATACCCCCGGGGGTATATTGTTTCTGCTCTGTCTGTCTGTTGGTTGGTTTGTCCCCAGCTTTAACATTGGCAATAATTTCGTCACTATCGCGAATACATACACTTCAAAGTTGGCATGCATGTGCAACTTACAGAGGTAAACATAGTGTTTCACAAACTCATCTTGTTCTTTAACTAATTACATGTTAACCCTTCGCTTGCTATTCGCATCAATATACCTACCTGTAAATAGTGAAGACCCAGATGAGACAGCTCCTGCAGGAGCTGTCTCATCAGGGTCTGCACTATTTACAAGTTGATTGTGCAACCAGTGCACTCCACAGCAGTGATTGCACAGTGAATATATATGTAATTATACATCAGGGCATTTTTATGCCCCCATTGACGATAGTCGGGGCATATTGTTTTTGCCCTGTCTGTCTGTCTGTTTGTCTGTCTGTTTGTCAGCAACTTTAACATTGGTCATAACTTTTGAGCCAGTATAGATAGAGACTTGATATTTGGCATACATATGTATCTCATAAAGCCGCACATTTTGAAGGGTGCCGTGTCAAGGTCAAGGTCATCCTTCAAGGTCAGAGGTCAAATATATGGGTCAAATCGCCAACTTTAACATTGGCCATAACTTTTGGACCAGTAGAGATAGAGACTTGATATTTGGCATGCTTGTGTATCTCATGAGGCTGCACATTTTGAGGGGTGACATGTCAAGGTCAAGGTCATCCTTCAAGGTCAGAGGTCAAATATATGAGGGGGCATAGTGTTTCACAAACACATCTTGTTTAAATTCAGCAAGCGAAGGGTTAACAGACAGTGGAACTATATTGAAGGTATCAGGTGCTGTGACATGGTTAAAAGTGAAAGAAAAACTTTTAATTTTCAGCCTTGATTCCATAATACGACGGTATGAGACGGAGGAGATAGTTGAAGGACACACCCTTGTTACGCCAGTCAGCAGGGTAAGAATATTCATTAAAACCCCTCTAAACCAGACAATAAATTCAGTATAACAGAGCTACAGATAAAGGTGCATACCAAAAATACTAAAATCATCATTTCTCCACCAAACTATACTGTGACAACTCATTAGAATTGTCTCGAAGAGACGATTCTAAAGAGTGGTCATAGTATAAGGTTTGTTTGTGACATAAAGAATTTATTCTTGAAAAATGTTAATTAATTTACGCAACTTTTCTTGGGCTCTGGTATAAATATCGTATTTAGTAAAAAAAAAAAAAATTGTATGATATGCCAAACTATAAATATCAGTCTTGGAGACAGGTGGCTGATTAATGCATGACTTTCTGCATGACTTTTACCCGGCATTAAGCAGCCGTCTGCCTAAAAATATAAATTCTTCTCTACTAGAAATCCAGTTTAGAGGGGTTTTACCATATTGGAAATTACATAACTGGCATAAGTAACAAGTGATTACCCAGATCAGAGGGCTCCTCATTCAAAACCTAACAAATGTAATGCTTTCATACAAGAATGTTTCCATTTTGAAAACTCAGCATTCATTCAGTGTTAATCATTTACTCCATGAATATTCATGTTCGAAATAATGACAGGATGAATACTAATTAGCTGATATTTTTATAATGGAATATGAACGCAGGAAATTTTTGCCATTGCTGTAAAATTAGATGTATGTTATTTCATAATGAAATAGAGCAGACCCTGTTAAGATGGCACCTACAGGAGCCATCTGATCTGGGTCTACTCTGTTTGCAAATGTGTTAAAATGTGTATGGAGTATAGGGTTAGGTATCTACAGTAAAACCTCTCTATAACGGCTACTAAATTACATCATGTATTTTGTGTTAAAGGCAGGTGGCTGCTTAAAGCAAGGTAAAAGTAAAACAGAACGCTCCTATAGGAGTTTTACTTTCACCTTGCTTTAAGCAGCCACCTGCCCTAAAGACCAACTCATTAACATGATTTAGTGGTATTTATAGAGAGGTTTTACTGTAGATAGTTTTTGCTAGAGTCTTGTAACACTTTCTTAACCCTTTATATTATGAATATTCATATAATTATAAGATTTAAAGAAATAATGGCATCACATATGTATTTATTAGCTGAATTTTTATAAGTGTTATTTTTTTGCCATGGCAGATTTATTTTTAAAAATCAGATCTATATAATTTCATTAGCAAACAGATGGCATATGAACGTGGGAATATTTGATAATTGCAGAAACTAGTCTATTTCATACCATAAGTAAGCACAGCACAACCTGGTGAGATAGCTCTTAGACAGTATCTGTCTAATCTGTGTCTACTTTGTTTGCCATTGGCTTCTGTAGCTACTTGTTTATTAAGTCTTTAGAATACAGGACACTCATTTGAAAACCGTGTAGACCTAGATCAGACAGCTCCTCGAGGAGCCCTCTGAATGGGGTTTGCACTGTTTGTCATTCAAAATACTCAAGCAAGTTTAAGCCTTTCATACTGAGTGGACTCTTTAGTGTTTAACCCTTTACCTGTTCTGTAGTTTGGCCAAATTTCAATACCTACTGAAGATTCATTAACAAAATAGTTATAAAGAAATATTGAAGGTGGAACATTATAGACACTTTAGAAAGCAAAGAAACAGATCTATTAAAATCTGTTAGCAAACAGAGCAGACCCTGATCAGACAGCTCCTCTAGGAGCCGTCTGATCTGGGTCTACTCTGTTTGGAAATGCGTGAAAACACGTTTATATGAGGGAAAGGGTTAACACTGATGGGCTATTCTACTCTGAAAATTCAGCATTGAATGGTTTTAACCCTTTCCCTGTTTATTCAAAATTTCAATAACTTCTGAATATTCATGGACAAAATTATTCAATAGTTATAATGAAATATGGAAAGTGAAAAATTGTTGCCATTTTAGCAAGTAAAAAACCCCAGATCTATCATATTCCATTAGCAAACAGAGCAGACCCTGGTCAGATGGCTCCTGTAGGAGCCATCTGATCTGGGTCTCCTTTGTTTGCAGATGTTTGAAAATGCGTTTGACATGACAGAAAGAGTTTAACCCTTTACTCCATAAATACGCCTTTCTACACCTTTGCAAACAGAGTAGACCCAGATTAGATGTCTCCTATAGGAGATGTCTGAAATGGGTCTGCTCTGTTTGCTTATTATATATAACAGATTAATTCTTTGTTTCTGCCACAGACAAAACTTGCCCTGTTCATGTGCTATTATAATAAATTAATATAATTGAAATTCATGATGTCATTATTTCTTACATGAATATTCATGGAGGAGAGGGTTAAGATAATATTTTAGCATGAAATAGTAGTGAAGTTGTAGCATTTACTGATTATCTTATTGGCTTGCAGGATACTACAGATCTTCCTCTGAAGATTCCGCCGTCTAAACTGGAGCATCAGAGTTCTGCTGAGGACATTTACCAATCTATACGCCTCAGTACAGGTCCAAACAGACTGATGGGCAGGAGTGACAGGATAGAGCGTACTGGCTACTTGCACAAGAAAAGTAAGGCGTGTTTGTGTTGGGAGTCTTAGGTGAAAGTTTTCTCTGTTGATGAATGTTTATTAGCTGAATTTTTATAATGGCATATGTACACTAGACTTTAGTATTGGTAGAAACTGTCTGATAAATCATAATTTCATAAGCAAACAGAGCAGACCTTAATCAGACGGCTCCTACAGGAGTCGTCTGATTTGGGTCTACTCTGTTTAACCCATTCCCTCATATTGATGACTTTTGACGTCTCTGTAAAAGTCACTTTTTGAAACCATTGTGATAAATAAAGCATTTGCTCCTATAGGAGCAATTGCTCTTTTTATCACAATGGTTTCAAACTACAACATTCTAAAACTTTCCCTTTCTCTAGTTAATGTTCCTTTTCGGTAGAATTTTTCAAAGCGGTTGGATCTAAAAATAGCCTATGAGGGAATGGGTTAAAGGTATGAAAAAGGGTTTGTGTATGTGAAAGGGTTAAAAATAATGCAGTCAGTTTGACAGATTTTTCAGTTCCACATGAAACATGATTTCAATGAAAAGTTTGAGTTTCGAACTTCATATTAGTTCTGTATACAGTAAAACCCCTCTAAACCGGAATTCTAGTAGAGAAGAATTTAGATACTTTTACGCAGGTGACTGCTAAGCTTAATACGGGGTGAAAATCATGTAAAAAGCTCCTAGCAGAGCTTTCTGCATGACCTTTACCCTGCATTAAGCTACCACCTGTCTCCAAGACTCATATTTATACTGAATTAAACATCCGATTTACAGTTGTTTTACTGTACCCCATTTTGCTGTGAACATATTTTTCACCATAGAATAAAGAAGAGTTGAGATTGTATTCTGAAAATATGGTCACAATTTACTGATAAATTTACCAAATGTGTGTTAGTTACATGTGTGTTTTGTAATTGTAACTAGAAATTTGAAAGTTAGTGATGATGTTATGGCCTAAGTTTTTGTAAAAAAAATTCCAGTAGTTAAGCCTGTTCTGCCCTGAAATGGGAGTAAATATGAATCAATGCATACAAATTGGAGTTTTTAGCATGTATCGGTACATGGCTGATTTTTGACAACAACTTGAACAAAACACTGATGTGCTTTTATCAGAATCTTTTTAACCCTTTACTTCATGAATATTCATGAAAGAATTTGTGATTTCATGAATATTAATTTTTAGGTGAGTTTTTATTAAGGCATATGAAATAAGGCAAAGTTTGCTATATAAGGCAGTGTAAAATCAGATATATAGCATTATTTAACACATAACCCACTAGTGACGCATTTTTGCGCATCTATAAAATTCACATTGTGAAACCATTGTGATAAATACTATTTACCACAATGGTTTCAGACTACAAAATTCTAAAATTTTCCTTTTTAGCTCCACTTTTTCAAAAAGTGGAGGTATTGTCATGACCCTCTCGTCGGCGTCGGCGTCGGCGTCGGCGTCGGCGTCGGCGTCGGCGTTGGTTAACCTTTTTGTTAAGGTCCTTTTCTCAGAAACCATCAAAGATATTGGGTTCATATTTGGTATGTATGTTTACTATCACAAGAGGAAGCCATTTCACAAGAGTAGGTAACCCTAAAATTAATTTTGCCATAGTTATGCCCCTTTTTCGACTTAGAATTTTCATTGTTGGTTAAGTTTTATGTTCAGGTCCATGTCTCAGAAACTGTCAAAGATATTTGGTTCATCTTTGGTATACATATTAACTATCACAAGGGGAACCCATTTCACAAGGGTAGGTAACCCTAAAATTAATTTTGCCATAGTTATGCCCCTTTTTCGACTTAGAATTTTCATTGTTGGTTAAGTTTTATGTTCAGGTCCATGTCTCAGAAACTGTCCAAGATATTTGGTTCATCTTTGGTATACATACTAACTATTACAAGGGGGACCCATTTCACAAGGGTAGGTAACCCTAAAGTTAATTTTGCTGTTGTTATCTCCCCTTTCTGACTTAGACTTCCACTACACTATCCAGCACTAAAGAAAGTGGAGCGCGCTGTCTGCGGACAGCTCTTGTTTCTAGTTAATGCTCCCTTTCGGTAGATTAATTCAAAAAGGTTGCATCTAAAAATAGCCTAGGAGAGAATGAGTTAAGCAAACGAAGCAGACAAGACGGCTCCAACAGTAGTTGTCTGATCTGGGTCTAGTCTGTTTGCAGATTTCTAAATATGCATATACATTAAGTAAAGGATTAATGAATTATTGGATAATTACTGAGTGTACCTAACCATTGATATAATCTGAATTTCAGGTAACAAAACTAAAAAATGGAAGCAGTTTTATTTCATCCTGAACGGTAGTAACAGAGAATTGTGCTTCTTTGAGAATGAGAAGGTATGTAGAGACATCTTTACCTCTTGAATACTGAATTTCTGTGATAATCAATTGAAATATATATACATATACTGTGGGAAAATAGGCTGCAAGCATTATTCTAATAATATGAATTTGTGTACAACTTCGATGTTGATATTTGAGCAGAATATTACTTTCAGAGCCCAGTGCAAAACTATTGTAGCTACACTCAGAGCTCCAGATAGCATGCGTAAATTAACACTTTTTTCAAGTATAACTTCTTTATTTCACCAGCAAACCCTATGTTGTGACCACTCTTTAGAATCGTCTCGAAGAAATGACAATTTTAGTATTTGAGTATGCACAGTTACCTGTAGCACTTAAGCACCAATTTGTGGTAGTCTTTAAAAACAAGTTGGATACTGATAAGACATAGAATTCACCCTTACTAGTTACCCCCTTCCTTCATATACAGTATAACCCCTCCAAACTGGACGTTAGATTTAATATAAATACTGGTTTTGGAGACAGGTGGCAGCTTAATGCAGGGTGAATTCTGCATTAAGCAGCTACCTGCCTAAAATACTAGAATTCCGGTTTAGAGGGATTTTACTGTATATTAATTCAATAATATATTGTTGCATGGATATTCACGGACTGAAGTTTTATACTTGCAAATTATTTGATAAGGGAACTTTTGTCTGTGACAGAAACTTCAGAATCAGATCTATATTATTCCATAAGCAAACACAGCAGACCCTGATCAGACAGCTCCTATAGGAGCTCTCTGATCTGAGTCTGTTCTGCAAAGGTGTCAGAATTCATCTGTATTAGGGAAAGGGTTTAACTGTTATGTTGTTTTTCAGCGCTCCAAATCGAAAGGATTGATAGATTTAAACTACAGTGAATTGTACCCAGTTGATGATAGCTTTTTTGGCAGGTAGGTTGCTCCAAAAACTTATGTATTACCCCTTACCCTCATAGAAACACTTCAGCAAACAAAGTAGACCCAGATCAGACGGCTCCTGTAGGAGCCGTCTGATCAGGGTCTGCTCTGTTTGCTTATGGAGTTATATTAAAACTGATAAAATAAAACTGATTCTATGGTTTCTGCCAAAGCCAACAAATGCTGTTTTTATATACCAATTGAAAAAGAAATCTGCAAATAGATATTCATGATGCCAGTACGTCTTACATAAATATTTATTAGGGAAAGAGTTAATAGCAAGGTACTGTGTAAGCTGGAATTATTTGATATTTGGTCTGAAGCATAATCGTACTGAATTTTACCATGTCTCCTCTTTTCAGGTCTGTCATTCGTCTTCTTCCTGTTTGCCGACACTTTAATTGAATTTTGTTGATTTTTATACCCCCCTTTTGAAAAAAGGGGGTATATTGCTTTGCACATGTCTGTCGGTCGAACGGTAGATCAAACGGTTTCCGACCAATAACTGATAAACAGCTTGGCGTAGGATCTTCAAACTTGCTGTGGTGGTTGGTCATCACCACTAGATGACCCCTATTGTTTTTGAGGTCACTAGATTGAAGGTCAGGGTCACCATGACCTTATCTGTTGAAATGGTGTCCGATCAATAACTGCTCAAGGGTTTGGCTTAGGATCTTCAAACTTGCTGTTGTGATTGGTCATGACCACTAGATGACCCCTAGTGTTTTTGAGGTCACTAGGTCAAAGGTCAAGGTCACCATGACCATAACTGGTTAAATGGTTTCCGATCAATAACTGCTCAAGGGTTTTGCTTAGGATCTCCAAACTTGATGTGGTGATTAGTCATGACCACTAGATGACCCCTATTGTTTTAGAGGTCACTAGGTTAAAAGGTCATGGTGTCTAGGGGTGTATACATGTTTTACAAACATCTCTCGTTTAATGACAAAAAAAATCGTCAAAGATTTCTTTGCTTGTGTAAGCTTTCGTTCATCTTCTTCCTGTTTACCGGCACTTTGATTGAATTTTGGTGGTTGTTTAATGACAAAAATTTCTCTAATTTCTCCAAAGATTTGATAGCTTGTGTATGCTGGAATGATCTGATATTTGGTCTGAAGCAAAATCATAGTTGTACAGTGTCTCCCCTTTTTAGGTCTGTCTTGTACAGTGTCTCCCCTTTTTAGGTCTGTCTTTGATCTACTTCCTGTTTGCCGACAGTTTGATTGAGATTTGGTGATTGTTTAACAACCTTTAGCAAACTACTGTACCCAACAATAGTGTAGTGCAGTTTTATGCTCAACCATTTCTATATTGTTGGGTACCTTTTGAGCTCAACCATTTCTATATTGTTAGGTACAGTAGTCTTGCTAAAACTACCACATGATTTATTATATTGATATAGGAGACTGTATAAGCAGGTGGTTGCTTAATGCTGGACAAAAGTGATACAGAAAGCTCCTAGGAGCTTTCTGTATCAGTTTTGTCCCTACATTAAGCTACCACCAGATTTTAAATATCCGAAATTAGACTTCTTTTAACCTATTCCCTCATATTGACGACTTTGTAAAAATCACTTTGTGAAACCATTGTGATAAATAGAGCATTTGCTCATATAGGAACAAATGCTCTATTTATCACAAGGGTTTCAAACTACAAACTTCTAAAAGTTTCCTTTTCTCTAGTTAATGCTCCTTTTCGGTAGATTAATGCAAAGAGGTTGTATCTAAAAATAGCCAATGAGGTAATGGGTTAAGTGGTCATATTAGCAAGACTTTCCAAGTGTATTGGCCAGCTATGTTTATTCTCTATTTTCAGGCCAAATTGCTTTCAGTTGGTAACCAATGCTTTACAGAACTACCAGATTTACTATGTATGTGCAGCCAATGCAGATCTAGCCACAGTAAGGATGGTTGTTATATCTTTTACACATTTTCACGTAGTACAATGTAAGGCTTAACCGTAGATAAGAGGAGCATGTATAAAAATCTGGGTAAACAGTTTTCCTTGTATCTCAGTCAAACCTGCTAGTTTCCTGTAGAGTTACATGCAGTGACTCCAATTACTTGACAGTCTGTAATTTCTTAGAAAAAAGTATGAAAGCTTCGCATTCAGTGCATATTGGTTGTCAAAGCATTAAACAGCAGCCTTCTTTCAAAGTGATCTGAAGCTGCTTCATTTCTTTGCTCAAATTTGGATAAAGATTTCAAAAAAAATTTGTTTTTAGCTCTCCAGAGCTCAAAGTGCTCAGGGTGAGCTTTTGTGATCACCTGATGTCTGTCGGCGTTTGTCGTTCGTCGTCAACAATTTGAACCTTTAAAAATCTTCTCTTCTGAATCTACAGGTTTTCAGCTTTCATCTTTGGCGCATAGCATCACCTACAGGTCCTCTACAAAAGTTATATAAAGTATGCCCCTGGGGTAAAAATTGGCCCCGCCCTAGGAGTGGCCAGTTTTCAATAGAAACATATAGTGAAAACTTTGAAGAACTTCTTTGAAATGTGAAGGTTCTCAGCTTTCATATTTGGCACATAGCATCATGTTCAGGTTTTCTACAAAAGTTATATAAATCATGCCCCTGGGGTCAAAATTGCCGAAACCCCAGGGGTAGCTAGTTTTTTAAAGCAGTTTGCATCTTGGAGAGCAGTGTCTATTTTAGCTGGCTATTTTTAGGATACATAAAAGGTAGGTTATCTCCCTTTCACACTTTTTGAAATTGCAACTGGATTGCCTCCCTTCTGGATAATGGCAGTTGCAAATTAGATCTGACCTGTAAATAGAACAATTAACCCTTTACTCCATTAGTATGCATTTCTACACCTTTGCAAACAGAGTAGACTCAGATCAGATGGATCATGTAGTAGCCATCTGATCAATCTGCTCTATTTGCTTATGATATAATATAGTGCAAATTTGCATTAAATTATTTTCATTTTGTGTACAATATACATGTACTTATAATATGTTTACTTAAGCCTTTTCCTCATATAAATGCCTTTTCATGCATTTGCAAACAGAGCAGACCCAAATCAGACGGCTCCTATAGCAGCTGTCTGATCAGGGTCTGCTCTGTTTATCAATGGAATTTGAAATATGTTTCTTTACTTTCTAAAATGACTACACTGTCCCACTTTCCATATTTCATTATAACTATTTTGTCCATGAATATTCAGTAGGTATTGAAATTTTGAATAAACATAGAACATGGGAAGGATTAAAAATAAGTTAAGATATGAATAATGATATGAACTCATGAAGATGTAATGAAAATGTCTGAAATTTTGAACATAAGTATTGATTAATTTATTCTTGCTGACTTAAAATTGGCCCCACCCCAGGGCCGGCTAGTTTTCTATAGAAACATATAGTGAAATCTTTGAAAATCTTCTCCTCTGATTGTCTGGTGAGCGATTTCAGGGCCATTCTGGCCCTCTTGTTTTCAAAATTAGTCTTTTCAAGGTAATATTTATCAGAGAAAATTATGGCCGGAAAACAAGCTTTATCTGTGTTCCTTGTTTTGATTAATACTTTACTCTAGAAATACATGTCTTTGCAAACACAGTAGACCCAGATCAGACGGCTCCTATAGGAGGTGTCTGATCAGGGTCTGCTCCGTTTGCTGCATTGTTCTGCCATTGCCAAAAATTCCTGGGTCTATATGCTGTTATGAAAATTAATCTATTTAATATTCATGATGTAATTATTTCTTACATGAATATTTATGGAGTAAAGGGTTAAAGGGATTTTAGAAATGTTAGTTTTATGAATGTATTGACAATTCATCTAATTTGAAATGGATGTTTTGAAATTTTTTCTAGAAGTGACGGTTTATGAAATGATTATTGAATTGTGCATAACTGTATGGAAAAATATGGATTGATCCTTTAAATATTGTGAGCGATGTAAGAGTCCACCATGTCGTCATTTGTGTCATCCATCCATTAATATGTGCACTGGTCTGTCTTTATTTTGTTTTTTCTTGTTTGCTTTATTTCTCAGCAGTTACTGACTGGGTTTTAAGGAAAGTTTATTGAAAGCTTCATTAGGAAGAGGATATGCATATACTGTTACAATGTTTCCATCAGATTGATTTATCTCAAAGTTATTGACACTTGATTATTCAAACTATTATATGATTTTACAGTTGCTTATCATATTCAGTGATAACTCTAGTTGTCTTTATCAAATTTTATTTAATTATCAAAATGTTGCCAAATTGAATGATCCAAATGGAGAGGGGAAATTGTGTGTCCAAATGATTCAGTTGGAGAGGGGAAATCGTGTGTCCAAACAGAGTCTATTCTGGGACGCGCCTTTGCGGGATTCACGCATAAAAATCACAAATGGCGCAGAGAGAATTCCATCCTTGGGCCATGCCGGCGCACAAAATCTCAAATCCCCCCTCCCTAAATATATAATTTAATCTGAATTAACATCGGGATGTTTTGTTTTTGTTTTACGGTCGCGAAAGAGGTCGCGAAAAAGAGTCGCTACTTGTTGCTTGGAGACAGCAAATTTATTTCCGGTAGTGACGTCGCCCAGATACAGCATCTGGTGTGAAGGTTTTTACGCGATTTGATTGGTTAATTTATATATCAAAACCACATAGTCTCTCGCGCGAGTTGAAAACGAAAGTGGAAACATTTTGTTAACAAATGTGATTATCTGGACTTTTCTATATGATAACGAAGCAGTTATGTCCGAAAGGAAGGCTGAAAGTGAGGGTATTACATTTCCTCACGATAGTACCGAAGCAGCCTATGGATTCAGCGTTAGCTGAGTCTGAGAATTTAACGGCAAACTGAATGGGCCAGTGATTACGCTTCTTGTAGCTCGGAAAACCGTGTCTCCGCGGATTCAGGCCAGTTGGCTGTCTAAATCTAACTAGTTACATTACGATGCTGAGAAAAATTCGATGTTTAGTGTTATCTATCAAAAACACTATCGTAAAAATACTTTTGTGACAGAATGTTCAAACTTTCGAGCAAGTTGTCGAGACATGCGTCCAGCATAGACAGTATCTAGAGAGAACTGATTGGTACTTGAATGACAACAAAACATGTAGACAAGTGCATTAATTTTATTTTCAGACTGGTTAAACAGTTTACATACTACATACTACTTCCATAGTAATCAGATGTAAATCTGGTTGGCCCATCAACATTTCCAAATGGCCCATTCATTTTGTGGCTGATGGGCCAATGGCCCATCTGTCACTCAGTCCAGAATAGACTCTGTCCAAATGATTCCGCGGGAGAGGGGAGATTGTGTGTCCAAATGTGTGTCCAAATGATTCAGTTGGAGAGGGGAGATTGTGTGTCCAAATATGTAGGGTAATTACTATTAGGGTATATTTAACTTCATTTTACTCTTGTAGAACTGGATCAATGTGTTAAAAGAGCACTGTGTCAACACCCAGATGACACGGATCCAGAAGCGTTCCACAGTTCTCAAAGAGCTGCGGAGCCTGACAGTGGAGGTAATCGAGTGTCGGAACCTGCCTGTAAAACATCTGTCTCATCCATACTGTGTTATAACTCTGAACAATGTCAAAGTGTGCAAGACTCACGAGGTGGACGTCACTAATTTGTACTGGGGAGAAGACTTCACTCTGGAGTAAGGATGAAAAGAAATCTCTGACCTGGGTCCATGCTTATATAGCTTTTAGTTGAGTCTGGGTTTCGTTCTCAAGCTTTTGATTGGTCAGATTTGAGTTCTCAAGCTTTTGATTGGTCAGATTTGAGCCAAAGGCTCAAATCTGACCAATCAAAAACTTGAGAACGATCTCAAACTCAACTAAAAGTTTGATAAGCATGGACCCTGCTGTTGTTACTGCATTTATTAGCCCTTAACCTGTCAGATATTCATTGGCTGAATTTTTGCAGTGGCATATCTACGCAGGATATTTCTGTCGAGGTGGAAACTGTGGAGTCAGATCTGTTATAATGTCATAAGCAAACAGAGGAGACCGCCATCAGACAGCTTCTATAGGAGCCGTCTGATCTGGGTCTACTCTTGTTTGCAAAGGCGGGAAAAGGTATGAAGGAAAGGTTTAACCTTTATACCAGTGATAAAATGTTAGTTTGCCTGTAATGGTTAACCCATTACATCATGGGCTATTTTTAGACGCAACCTCTGAATAAATCTTCAGAAAAGAAGCATTTACTAAGTAGAATAATGTAGTACTGAAACCATTGTGATAAATAGAGCATTTGCTCCATAGGAGCAAATGCCCTATTTATCACAATGGTTTCAAAAAGTCACTTTTACAGTCGTCAAAAGGCGTCAGTTATGAATATAAGGGAATGTGTTAAAGTCTTGTTGAGTTAACTGCTTTAGCAGTGTGTTACTTAGAGATCACATGTCTGTCGTCTTGCTGTCAAGCTTTTTCATAACTCTTCTACAAGCCGATGACATGTGGTCCTTCAAATATTCTTGTTTTCATTTGTATTGAAAAATGGAATTAGATTGTAAAACAGTTTGGATCCTGATGGACACTGAGTTATTTGACGTCTCATTTGGATCCAGACTGTTTGAGGAATTTATTACAAGATTACCCCAAAGAATGTAGCTACAACATTTTTGCACTGAGCCTTCAGTATGTGACTTACTGCTTCAGAGCACTATCACAAGTTTAATTATCATTATTACCGTGACCTTCAACTAAAAATTCTTGTCCGCTCAATAACTTGACAACTATTGGATGTGCTTCTTTATACTTAGTAGGAAGGTTGGTCATGGCTAGTAGATGACCCCTATAGATTTTGAGGTCAGTCGGTCAAAGGTCAAGGTCACGGTGACCTTCAACTCAAAAATCTTGTCCGCTCAATAGCTTGATAAGTATTTGGTGTGATGCCTTCATACGTAGTAGGAAGGTTGGTCATGGCTAGTAGATGACCCCTATTGATTTTGAGGTCAGTTGGTCAAAGGTCAGGGTCACCGTGACCTTCAACTAAAAATTCTTGTCCGCTCAATAACTTCATAAGTATTTGGTGTACTGCCTTCATACTTAGTAGGAAGGTTGGTCATGGCTAGTAGGTGATCCCTATTGATTTTGAGGTCAATCAGTCAAAGGTCAAGGTCACAGTGACCTTCAACTCAAAAATCTTGTCAGCGCAATAACTTGATAAGTATTAGGTGTGCTTTCTTCATACTTAGTAGGAAAGTTGGTCATGGCTAGTATATGACCCCTATTGATTTCGAGGTGGGTAGGGTCAAAGGTTACATTGACTTTCAACTCAAATTAATATAGTGCTTGTTACGACAGCACAGACTTCAGGCGTATAATGCTCCAACACGGGGCTCTTGTTATGCTCCTGGTGGAGATCCATTTGTTTCATGGGTGAAATTGTTCTATAAGCTTTCCTCTCATGAATATTTATGGAATGATTAATGAATTAATGAACGTTTATATGAAAGTAATAAGGGTGTTTTTCAAGCCTTGTCCACTCTCTAAGTCATAAAAGTTCTCATTTTAATCATCACCAAACCTTATGAAAATGTTTATGGTTATATCTAGGCTTCATTGTAAGCAAATGATATAAAACATCCTAAAATTCCACAAAAATAATATTTGGAAAACATCCAATCATTTTTGAGACAAGAGCAGGTGGGAGACATGTTTTTCTTAAAAATAAGCTCTAGTCCTTATTGAATATCACAAAAACTCTGAAATTGTTGAATTCTTTTTGTCATGTCTATCGGGAAAAATAAAGAAAGAACTGGGTTCCAAATTTAAGATGTAAACATCAGCCTGTATTGTTGTCCCATTGTTAGAGGCTTTTGTCTCTTTAACCCATTCCTTCATGGGCTATTTTTAAATCCAACCTTTTTGAATAAATCTACCCAAAAAGAACATTAACTAGGAAAAGGTTGATATTTAAAATTTTGTAGTTCTGAAACCATTGTGATAAATAGAGGATTTGCTCCTTAGGAACAAATGCTCTATTTATAACAATGGTTTTAAAAAGTGACTTTTACAGAAGCGTAGAAAGGCGTATTTATGGAGGAAAGGGTTAATTACTACAACAGTTCTTCCCAACATCTTCAAGTTGTACTATTATGATCATAACCTGTATTATGCAAAGTATGACCTGGGTCCATGCTTATAAAACTTTTAGTTGAGTCTGAGAACGTTCTCAAGCATTTGATTGGTCAGATTTGAGCCTTTGGCTCAAATCTGACCAATCAAAAGCTTGAGAACTCAAATCTGACCAATCAAAAGCTTGAGAACAAAACTCAGACTCAACTAAAAGCTTTATAAGCATGGACCCTGGCTTGCATTTACAAACAGATCCGATCCAGATCAGATGCCATGTAACTCTGCAGCGCATCAGGATCCAAGCTGTTGACTCTCGGTCAATAGTTACTCAAAAGTTGAAGCAACTAGGCTTTGAGTAAAGATTGGATTTTAACCCTTTTCCTCATATAAACATATTTTCACACATTTGCAAACAGAGTAGACCCAGATCAGATGGCTCCTATAGAAGCCCTCTGATCAGGGTCTGCCCTGTTTTCTAGTGGAATTTCAAAGATCTGTTTCATTACTTTCTAAAATGCCTACATTGTTCCACCTTCCATATTTCATTATAACTATTTTGTCTGAATATTCAGTAGGTATTGGAATTCGAATAAACATAGAACAGAGAAAAGGTTAAGTAACATCGATATGTCTTTCAACGGGATTAAGTTTTACACAAATATGGTTTGTATTCATGTTTCAGTGATATACCAGATGTCAGTTTCTTTGCGGTGAAGATCTTCAACCATAGTAAGCGGTCTAAAGACACTGAAGTTGGTAGGTTTTCTGGGCTTTGAGCATTTTTCTCACAAGTATATGATTTTGTACTTTTTTATGATCCAGATAAATGCCAAATGATTTGGAAACTTCACTAAAAAAGTAGCTTAGGGACAGACCTACCGATAAAGATGTGTACCCAAATACTAAAATCGTCATTTTTCCGCCAAACCCTATACTGTGACCACTCTTTAGAATTGTCTTGAAGAGACGATTCTAAAGACTGGTCACAGTATAGGGTTTGGATTAGATTAGAATCATCTGTATCCTTTCATAAGTAAACAGCAAAGTCTGCTCAGACAGCTCCAGTATGAGCCATCTGATCTTGTTCTTTTCTGTTTGCAAAGGCATTAACCCATTCCCTCATATTGTATAATTGATGACTCTGTAAAAGTCACTTTATGAAAACATTGTGATAAATAGAGCATTTGCTTCTATAGGAGCAAATTGATTACAGTTTCTGCCATAACCAAAATATTCCTGTATGTCAAAAGATTCATGATGACCATCTCATACAAAAATATTAATGATGTAACGGCTGAACCCTTTCCCTCAGATAAACGCTTTTTGCAAATGAAGTAGACCCAGATAAAACAGCTCCTGCAGGATCTGTCAGATCAGAGTCTGCTCTATTTAATTATAGAATTATATATATCTAGTTATCTGTTTTTGTCAAAGTCAAAAATTCCCTTGAAAACTTTACATTATTATTTAAAACTTACATTAATGAATATTCATGAAGTGACTTATTTGTGCATAAATAGGGTTAACCCTTTTCTCCGTGAATATTCATGTAAGAAATACATGTAATGACATCATGAATATTAAATAGATTAATGTGTTTTAGTAGCACATGGACACGGGAATTTTTGGCAAAGACAGAAGCTGTAGAATCGCATCTATATCACAAGCAAACAGAGCAGGCCCTGATCAGACGTCTGATCTGGGTCTACTCTGTTTGCAAAGGGGTATTTATGGAGTAAAGGGTTAAAGAGTATATACTGCACACCTAGCTTTATATTTGGTCACCAATTTAACTGTGTTCTTGGACCTTGCCTAGGATTGTTTTTATTATTCAATTGTGCAGTGGTAGAAGGAAAATCGTTATATTTATATTTTGGCAGCCAATGTGACAATACCTCTGCAGGAGTTTGACAGTGGAGAGTTGATTGATAAATGGTACAACCTCAATCCTCATGCGGCTGTACGCACAGATATGGGATCTATACGTCTACGTACTCGCTACATTCACCAGGTGATCATGCCTGTTGAACAGTATACCAGTCTCAAAGATGTGAGTAGAACTTTTATCCAGTCACCAGGCTTCTCTAGTGACATAATAAAGGGGGTGCAAATAAACTTAGGTTTATTAGGTTACTTCCGGTAGTGGAAGGTTTATTAGGTTAGTAGATAGGCGTAATGATTCTATAACCATGGACCTATTTTAGTTTTCTGTAAATATTCATAAACATGTTGATGGAATAGATCTAACAGATCTATTTGGTCACCAGAAGAATTATTCAAATGAGAAAAAATAAAAATAATTGGCTACAGCTGGATTCGAACCCGCGCCTGATCCTACAAAAACTAAATCTAATCTCTCTAGAGACGTCGCCCTTACCGATTACGCCACTGAGGCCACATACAAAATGACGTTGATTTATCACTTTTATTAATTTAATCCACCGCTGGCAAAATCCGTTTTTGATAAAATCAAACCTGGAAGCAAAGATTGACAGATAAATAGTAAATGTTTTCTTTTCACTCTCATGATTATTTGATTGATAAACTCTTACAGTGGCGGTGATAGTCATAAACCTAAATATAGCCTGTTCAGTTCCATCGATTTCTGAGTGACGTTAGGTAGAATCTAAAAATAGAAACCGAGACTACGTAACTCGAATTTGACCGAAGAATGTAGCTAGATCATGTTTGTTTGAAATAACTTATCGACCCTCGATTCAAATCATCTTATTTTTCAAATTCAACCACGTTTCCCTTCTAGTAATACAAGTATCGAAACTATATTCCTCTGCGGTAGCTCATTAGATCTATTTACGTCTAAATAGAAGTGAAAAGGGAGGGATCCGTTGATCGAAAAACTGCATTTTCAATGTAAATTATTTCAAGTGTTATGAGTATAAAAAAGACATTTAACTATATTGACTGGATAAATCGAATAATAGGTTAGTGCCGTAGATGGGACGCCTTTATCCGACTCGGAGAGAAAACAGTTGAGGCTCGGCAAGCCTCGCCTCAACGTTTTCTCCCCTCGTCGGATAAAGCGTCCCATCTACGGCACTAACCTATTATTCTCTATTTATACCATTGGAGTCACAGAAAATAAGGTTTTGACCCTGACAGGTTAAATAACTGAAATACTGACAGTCTGTTGGTCGGACGTAAAACCCAACTCAATCACTCACTCACTGACAGGTTAACTGCTCCAAAAAACTAAATTGGCAAGGGTCAGAAATGTCAATGCATTCATATCAGTGTAAGTGGTCACTTCCAGTCTTTATTTGAAAAAACAACAACATTGTAAGGCAGCTGCTGAAAGTCTTTTATCATAGTTAATTATATGTCTTATATAATTTAGCCATACCTCAAGAAAGAGGTCATTTTAAAGCCCTCAACTTCAAGGGAAGTTTGTTCGGACATTTTCTGGAACGTTATTGTCCATCTGTGTGTGTGTGTGTGTGTGTGTGTGTGTGTGTGTGTGTGTCTGTCTGTCCATCTGTATACAAGATTTTGTTGGCACTACTGCAATGGTGTTATACAAATTTTCTCAATTTTCTCAATTTTTCCATGTGATCCTGCTCACCTTCAATTTAGTTAACCCTTTCCCTGTTGAATATTCATGTAAGAAATAATGGTATTGTGCATATTTATTAGCTTGATTTTTATCATGGCATATGTATCAGTGGAAAGTGTTGTCAGATCTATTCTATTTCCAAAAGCAAACAGAGCAGACCCTGGGTCTACTATGTTTACTAAGGCATGAAAAAGCGTTTATATGTGGGAAAGGGTTAACTCTTTACTCCATGAGTATTCATGTAAGAAATGATGATGTCATCTGATCTGAGTCTACTCTGTTTGCAAAGGCATAGAGAGGGGTATTTATGGAGCAAAGAGGTAAGATTCAAGTGCAAATACCAGATTTATTGTTTGTTTTGTTTATTTTGACGGGAATGTCTTTCTTTACAAGACTGTTGCCTATATTATAGTTAGCTGTGGAAGCAATGTAAACTCAGACCAGCTTCCACATCAAAGATACAACCAATGTCTGGTGATCAGGATCTTTACTATTTTAAGACTTGTAGCAGTTTTTGAAAAAATAAAATAAAATATTTCAGAGCAGTAGATATTGGTGCATATTCAAATAACTTATTTGTTCACCAAACACTATATTGTGACGACTCTTCAGAATCGTCCTAAAGAAACAATTCTAAAGAGTGGTCACAACATAGGGTTTGGTGGAGAATTGAAGGAGGTATTCTTGACAACATTTTAATTAAAAAAATCTGGGAGGTTGGTAAACACTGGTGTGATACCATTGATGCTGCAGCTTGTCAGGGTTGACACTGTTTGCAAAATCAGGACAACTCCTTTTCTTAGTACATTTAATTTTTTTATACCCCCACAAACAGAGTTTGAGGGGGGTATACTGGAATCAGCCTGTCGGACGGTCGGGCGGTCGGTCGGTCGGTCGGTCGGTTGGTCGGTCGGGCGGTCGGTCTGTCTGCAAAATCTTGTACGGCGAACTCCTCCCTCAGTTTCAACCCGATTCACTTGACACTTGGCATAATTGTTAATCAGGAGTAGTAGATGTGCAAGACACAAATTTCAGGTCTCTGTGACCTTGACCTTGACCTTTGGCCTTGAAATTGGTCTTGAAATTGGCAGGCAAAAGCTTGTACTTTGAACTCCTCCTTCACATTCAACCTGATTCACTTGATACTTGGCATAAATGTTACTCAGGAGTAGTAGATGTGTAAGACACAAATTTCAGGTCTCTGTGACCTTGACATTGACCTTTGGCCTTGAAATTGGTCTTGAAATCGGCAGGCAAAATCTTGTACTTTGAACTCCTCCTTCACTTTCAACCTGATTCACTTGATACTTGGCATAAATGTTACTCAGGAGTAGTAGATGTGCAAGACACAAATTTCAGGTCTCTGTGACCTTGACCTTGACCTTTGGCCTTGAAATTGGTCTTGAAATTGGCAGGCAAAATCTTGTACTTTGAACTTCTCCTTCAATTTCAACCTGATTCACTTGATACTTGGCATAAATGTTACTCAGGAGTAGTAGATGTGCAAGATACAAATTTCAGGTCTCTGTGACCTTGACCTTGACCTTTGGTCTTGAAATTGGTCTTGAAATTGGCAGGCAAAATTTTGTACTATGAACTCCTCCTTCAATTTCAACCTGATTCACTTGATACTTGGCATAAATGTTACTCAGGAGTAGTAGATATGCAAGACACAAATTTAAAATCCCTGTGACCTTGACCTTTGGCCTTGAAATTGGTCTTAAAATTGGCAAGCAAAATCTTGTACTTTGAACTCCTCCTTCACTTTCAACCTGATTCATTTGATACTTGGCATAAATGTTACTCAGGAGTAGTAGATGTGCAAGACACAAATTTCAGGTCTCTGTGACCTTGACCTTGACATTTGGCCTTGAAATTGGTCATGATATTGGCAGGCAAAATCTTGTACTTTGAACTCCTCCTTCAATTTCAACCTGATTCATTTCATACTTGGCATAATTGTTAATCAGGAGTAGTATATGTGCAAGACACAAATTTCAGGTCTCAGTGACCTTGACCTTGACCGATGGCCTTGAAATTGGTCTTAAAATTGGCAGGCAAAATCTTGTACTTTGAACTCCTCCTTCACTTTCAACCTGATTCACTTGATACTTGGCATAAATGTTACTCAGGAGTAGTAGATGTGCAAGACACAAATTTAAAATCTCTGTAACCTTGACCTTTGGCCTTGAAATTGGTCTTAAAATTGGCAGGCAAAATCTTGTACGGCGAACTCCTCCTTCACTTTCAACCCGATTTACTTGATATTTGGCATAAATGTTACTCAGGAGTAGTAGATGTGCAAGACACAAATTTCAGGTCTCTGTGACCTTGACCTTGACCTTTGGCCTTGAAATTGGTCTTGAAATTGGCAGGCAAAATCTTGTACTTTGAACTTCTCCTTCAATTTCAACCTGATTCACTTGATACTTGGCATAAATGTTACTCAGGAGTAGTAGATGTGCAAGATACAAATTTCAGGTCTCTGTGACCTTGACCTTGACCTTTGGTCTTGAAATTGGTCTTGAAATTGGCAGGCAAAATTTTGTACTATGAACTCCTCCTTCAATTTCAACCTGATTCACTTGATACTTGGCATAAATGTTACTCAGGAGTAGTAGATATGCAAGACACAAATTTAAAATCTCTGTGACCTTGACCTTTGGCCTTGAAATTGGTCTTAAAATTGGCAAGCAAAATCTTGTACTTTGAACTCCTCCTTCACTTTCAACCTGATTCATTTGATACTTGGCATAAATGTTACTCAGGAGTAGTAGATGTGCAAGACACAAATTTCAGGTCTTTGTGACCTTGACCTTGACCGTTGGCCTTGAAATTGGTCATAAAATTGGCAGGCAAAATCTTGTACTTTGAACTCCTCCTTCACTTTCAACCTGATTCACTTGATACTTGGCATAAATGTTACTCAGGAGTAGTAGATGTGCAAGACACAAATTTAAAATCTCTGTAACCTTGACCTTTGGCCTTGAAATTGGTCTTAAAATTGGCAGGCAAAATCTTGTACGGGGAACTCCTCCTTCACTTTCAACTTGATTTATTTGATAATTGGCAAAAATGTTACTGAGGAGTAGTAGATGTGCAAGACACAAATTTCAGGTCTCTGTGACCTTGACCTTGACCGTTGGCCTTGAAATTGGCAGGCAAAATCTTGTACTTTGAACTCCTCCTTCAATTTCAACCTGATTCACTTGATACTTGGCATAAATTACAGAATTTTCTCTATTTGAACTTTGGGTATTTTTGTTATTTGGTCCTGTTACATGTTCAAAACTTGGATTTGCAATCAAGGCTGCCGTGTGGGGGTATTCATCACCTTTAGTGATAGTTCTAGTTTTATTTTTTTCCAGCTTATTCTGAATGACTTTGGAAACATCTTGATGCTTTCCACTATATGTGGTAATGAGCGAGTATCATTGGCGAAAGCGTTGCTGAACTTGTTCCGACATGAGAGACAAGTTCGGGTGCTGCTAAAGAACATTAACGACTACTTCATTGCCAAAGAAGGTTGGTTGAGCTTGCAGCTTGTTCTGTCCATATGTAGGATGTTAACTCTTTGCTTAACCCTTTCCCTGTTCTATGTTTGTTCCAAATTTCAATACTTACTGAATATTCATGGACAGAATGGTTACAATGAAATATGAAAGGTGGAAAATTGTAGTCATTTTAGAAAGTAAAGAAACGGATCTATCAAATTCAATTAGCAAACAGAGCAGACTCAGATCAGACGTCTCCTATAGGAGTCATCTGATCTGGGTCTACTCAGTTTGCAAATGTGTGAAAACATGTTTATATGAAGGAAAGGGTTAATGAATATTTGTGCTGTAGTCTATGCATTGTGAATGTTTATTAGTAGAATTCCTGTATTAAAGTAAGTGATAGAGTTTATTGCCATGACAGTAGAGAATCAGATTTGTATCATTAGCAAGCTGGGCAGACACTGATCAGACAGCTCTTAAATGAGCTGTCTGATCAAGTCGACTCTGTTTGCAAAGGTTTAAAAAGGTGAGATTATCAGTTGGAAGAGTAAAGGACCTTTTTGTTCAAACTGAATAACTTAAATTGTAAAAACATTTCAAAGTTTGACGTTCAAATTTAAGATACTACATGGAAGAACGAGAGTTATAGTCAAGTGATATATAAGTGGGCACACACACAGTTTTTTTTTGTGTTTGTTGTAGACGAAGTATCAACTCTGTTTCGAGCATCTACACTGGCTACAACTCTTATGGACCAGTACATGAAGATGATCGCCACAGACTTTGTACAGGCTGCAATCAAAGCCCCAGTCTGTAAAATTTGTGATAGCAAACAGAACTGTGAGGTTGGTATTACACCTAGTTTTTGTAGAAATGTCTACATTTCATTAACCCATTCTCTCATAGGCTATTTTTAGATCCAACCTCTTTGAATAAATCTATCGAAAAGGAGCATTAAGTAGAGAAAAGGAAATTTTCTGAATTTTGTAGTTCTGAAACCATTGTGATAAATAGAGCATTTGCTCCTTAGGAGCAAATGCTCTATTTATCACAATGGTTTAAAAAAGTGAATTTTACAGATGTGTAGAAAGGCGTATTTATGGAGGAAAGGGTTAAGGCATATTTTTGTCAAAATGAAGACTGTATGAACTGCAGGATAAAATGTGCTTGGTTCAAAATAAATTTCTTGTGGTAGGTCGGTGGTTCAACCCGGATGTTCTCCTGTGCATCAAACAATGTAATTTGTCCCGTGCACAGAGGAACCTCTGGGGTCTTCCTCCACCAGTAATTAGCTGGATGTCGTAATATGACTGAAATACTGATAAAACGACGTAAATTCCTATACAGACCCAACCAAATGGATCCAAAAGTAAACAGCTTTGATCTTGATGAGACACCGAGTAACTCGATCAGTAATTCCGCAAAACAGATCGGAAGTAATTAACCCTTTATTCCATAAATACGCCTTTCTACACATTTGCAAACAGAGTAGACCCAGATCAGATGGCTCCTATAGGAGCGGGCTGATTAATCAGGGTCTGCTCTTGTTAATCCCCCACCGCATAGCGGAGGGGGAGTTATAGGAATGGCCTTCGTCTGTCTGTCTGTCTGTCTGTCCGTAACAATTTCGTGTCCGCTCCATATCTCCTATACCCCTTGAAGGCTTTTCAAGAAACTTGCCTCAAATGTTAACCAAGTTGAGACGATATGCAGAACATATGTGGAAGATATGTCGGCTCAAGGTGAAGGTCACATTTGAAGGTCAAGGGTTTTAACCTTCAATTTCAATTGCATTTTTGTGTCCGCTCCATATCTTCTAAACCATTTGAAGGATTTTCATAAAACTTGAGTCAAATATTAAATGAATTGAGACGATGTGCAGAACCCATGCGGCAGTCATGTTGGCTCAAGGTCAAGGTCACGTTTGACAGGGGTGAGAATTTTCCGCGGAATTCCGCGGATTTCGTATCACTCAGGGCCGTTTTTGAGATCGATGTAAATCCGTTGAGAAATTTGTAGGGGGGGGGGTGTTTGTTATGGCGAATAATTCAGGAAATTATTATTTGCCGATATGTTCTTTCACTATTCCAAGTAAATCCGCGTTAACAACGTTTATATCACGTTAACAGCGATATTTCGGTTCAGCTAATCGAATAACGAGACTCTTGTCCTACAGCCAATCAAAACGCTCATATCATGCAGTGTTCGTTCAACATTTCTAAGATGGCGTCCGTGATATGAAATTTTGTATCTGTACTGTCAATTAATCTGAATTTAAGACAAAAATGAGAAGCATAGGCAGAGATTACGATAACAGTGTGGAGAACAAGTTCTACCCAAGATGGCTAGAGAAAGAAATTATGTTGACATTTGGTAAAGAAACGAGAAAAGTGATAATTGGCGACGATTTCGTGAAACTGAAAGTAAACTTCGGACGAGGGAACCTTGTGTAAACTTTGTTCCAAACAAATGAATTACGGAAAACGCGACTGCGTAGCATATAAGAACTTTCTGAAAAGCATTAAACATGTCCAGTTATTGAAACAGCGGATTTCCAGTCACAGGTAAAAACGTGTAATGTCAAGTATTCACCAGAAAGTTGTCTGTCAATAGCTATTCAGAAAAGTTATATTTTGTTTTTTGATAAACCAGTTTAATGAATTAGAAGATGGTTTATTGACATAAAAATGTAATCAGAATCAGGATTTGAATGTGAACTTTGACTAGAAATTGTGACTAGAAAGTTAACTGTTACAATACCATGCCAACTTTAAATCAAATTTTGTATCTTTATCTGTGATCACAGAGTTCCATTTGATTTCATTTTTAAAACGTGTGAGTTTTGATTGCTTGTGTTTGACAAGAAATTAATCTGGCAATGTTGAATGGATCCAATGATAAACTGAATGTAAATTGTATGGACATGTTCTACAACTGGTTTGTTTGAAACACAGCTCATCGTGTATGACATGCAACTCGAGTATAATTGTAAAAAAACACATGAATGACAGACCCAAGTGAAAATGCAGGAGAAGGCTCCTGAAGTGCTCAGGAAAGCTATATTTCATTTTGCTTTGGGGGGGGCTTTGCCCCCCTGAACCCCCCACATGGGCGCTGCCCATGTCCCGCAAGGGGCCTAGGCGGCCCCTTGACCCCTGCCAATTTTCCTCTTTTTTCACCAACGGCCATTCTCACCCCTGGTTTGAAGGTCAAGTGTTCTATCCTTTAATTTCCGTTACATTTTCGTGTCCGCTCCATATCTTCTAAAGCCTTTGAAGGATTTTCATGAAAGTTTAGTTAAATGTTAGCTAAATTGAGACGATGTGCAGAACACATGTGCCAGTCATGTTGGCTCAAGGTCAAGGTCACATTTGAAGATCAAATGTTCTGACCTTCAATTTCCATTATAGTTTCGTTGTCTCCTATACTCCTTGAAGGATTTTCAAGAAACTTGCCTCAAATGTTAACCACGTTGAGACAATGTGCAGAACATATGTGGCAGTCATGTCGGCTCAAGGTCAAGGTCACATTTGAAGGCCAAGTGATTTAATCTTCAATTTCCATTACATTTCGTGTCCGCTCCATATCTTCTGAACCATTTGAAGGATTTTCATAAAACTTGAGTCAAATATTAACCGAATTGAGATGATGTGCAGAACACACAGTCATGTTGGCTCAAGGTCAAGGTCACATTTGAAAGTCGTGTTATTACCTTCAGTTTCCATTATATTTGTTTCCGCGTCCTATTTTTAGCTCACCAGAGCACAAAGTGCTCAGGGTGAGCTTTTGTGATCGCCAGATGTCCATCGTCCGTCGTCGTGCGTCGTCGGGCGTCAACAATTTGAACCTTTAAAAATCTTCTCCTCTGAATCTACAGGGTTCTCAGCTTTCATCTTTGGTACATAGCATCACCTATAGGTCCTCTACAAAAGTTATATAAATTATGCCCCTGGGGTCAAAATTGGCCCTGCCCCAGGGGTGGGAAGTTTTCAATAGAAACATATAGTAAAACTTTGAAAATCTTCTCCTCTGAAACCAGAAGGTTATTAGCTTTCATATTTGGCACATAGCATCATGTTCAGGTCCTCTACAAAAGTTATATAAATTATGACCCTGGGGTCAAAATTGGCCCCGCCCCAGGGGTGGGCAGTTTTCAATAGAAACAAATAATGAAATCTTTGAAAATCTTCTCCTCTGAAACTGAAGGGCTCTCATCTTTCATATTTGGCACAGTGCAGCATATTCAGGTCGTCTACAAAAGTTATATAAATTATGCCCCTGGGGTCAAAATTGGCCCCACCCCAGGGGTGGGCAGTTTCCAATAGAAATATATAGTGAAAACTTTGAAAATCTTCTCCTCTGAAACTAGAAGGTTCTCAGCTTTCATATTTGGCACATAGCATCATGTTCAGGTCCTCTACAAAAGTTATATAAATTATGGCCCTGGGGTCAAAATTGGCCCCGCCCCAGGGGTGTGCAGTTTTCAATGGAAAGAAATAGTGAAATCTTTGAAAATCTTGTCCTCTGAAACTGGAAGGCGCTTAGCTTTCATTTTTGGCACAGATCATCATGTTCAGGTCCTCTACAAAATTTGTATAAATTATGCCCCTGGGGTCAAAATTGGCCCCACCCCAGGGGTGGGCAGTTTTCAATAGAAACATATCTATATAGTAAACCTTTGAAAATCTTCTCCTTTGAAATCAGAAGTTTCTCAGCTTTCATATTTGGCACATAGCATCATGTTCAGGTCCTCTACAAAAGTTATATAAATTATGCCCCTGGGGTTAAAATTGGCCCCGCCCCAGGGATGGGCAGTTTTCAATAGAAACAAATAGTGAAATCTTTGAAAATCTTCTCCTCTGAAACTGAAAGGCACTCAGCTTTCATATTTGGCACAGAGCATCATGTTCAGGTCCTCTACAAAAGTTATATTAATTATGTCCCTGGGGTAAAAATTGTCCCCACCCCAGGGGTGGGCAGTTTTCAATGGAAAGAAATAGTGAAATCTTTGAAAATCTTCTTCTCTGAATCTGGAAAGTTCTCAGCTTTCATATTTAGCACATAGCATCATGTATAGGTCCTCTACAAATGTTATATTAATTATGTCCCTGGGGTAAAAATTGTCCCCGCCCCAGGGGTGGGCAGTTTTCAATGGAAACAAATAGTGAAAACTTTGAAAATCTTCTTCTCTGAATCTGGAAAGTTCTCAGCTTTCATATTTAGCACATAGCATCATGTATAGGTCCTCTACAAAAGTTATATGAATTATGGCCCTGGGGTCAAAATTGGCCCCGCCCAAGGGGTGGGTAGTTTTCAGCAGGAACATATAGAGAAAACTTTGAAAATGTTCTCCTCTGAAACTGAAAGCCAAAGGTTCTCAGCTTTAATATCTGGCTCATAGCATCATGTACAAGTCCTCTACAAAAGTTATATAAATTACGCCCCTGGGGTCAAAATTGGCCTGCCCCAGGGCCGGCTAGTTTTCTATAGAAACATATAGTGAAAACTTTGAAAATCTTCTCCTCTGATTGTCTGGTGAGCGCTTCAGGGCCATTCTGGCCCTCTTGTCTTAACAACTGGAAGGTTGAATGTCAACCACGTTGAAATGTCTGCGAAAGCAGCGCAATTTCCATTAGAGGTAATTAACAATTACAATATTATTACACTTTGTCAAATTAAATACTATCTTGTCTTGTGTTGTCTAATCCTAATGCATGAAATGCAGTTTTAAAACCCATTGTATCACCTTAAGGTTATTGTCTTAATTTAGGTGGCGGCGGTGGGGGATATAGCTGTCCTTTGGACTGCCTTATTATCATTTAATATAGATCTGATTCTAACACTTTCTGCCATGGCAAAAAATTCCCTTGTTCATTTGCTAATACATATGTATAACGGGTAACCTAATCAACCCTTTCCCAGTTCTATGTTTATTACAAATTTGAATACGTACTAAATATACATGGACAAAATAGTTTAAATAAAGTATACCTCATGACACCTCATCATTTATCCAAGCTATTTAACCTTTTCCTTCATATAAACGCCTTTGTATACATCTGTAAACAAAGTAGACCCAGATCAGATGGCTCCTATAAGGAGCCATCTGATCAGGGTCTGCTCTGTTTACTAATGAAATTTTAGAAAGTATAGAAATGGATCTATCAAATTCCATTAACAAACACAGCAGACCCCGATCAGACGGCTCTGGGTCTGATCTGGGTCTACTCTGTTTGCAGATGCATGAATACATGTTTGTATGAGGGAAAGGGTTAATATTCATGATGGCATTATTTCTTACATGAATATTCATGGAGTAAAGGGTTAACACATATAGCAGATTAGGAAGTTAGCAGGCATCATGTTCCTTGGCTGGATAAGGGTTTAGTCCGTAAATATTAAATAGTCAAATTTTCTTAACTGCAGTAAAGATCGCTTAATTCCTGTCAGATATTTCAAATTTTGCATATTTCATTAACCCTTTACCCAATAGCCTGTTTCTAGTTTTGAAGACATATGACCACTTAAAGCAGGTTGAAAGTAAAGCAGAATGCGCCTTAAGGCGCATTCTGCTTTACTTTCAGCCTGCTTTAAGCTACCACCTACTAGGATATAGAAAATATTTATTATGCAATATGTTCATGACTGTATGAATTTGAACTATTTTCTTCAGCGGAGGAATAAATCAAACACGCTAAAAGCCGCTTCTATCAGGTAAAGGGTTAACCCTTCTCTTGCTGAATTTTAAAATACATTTCTCCTCTTTACCCATGTTGTATAATTACATATATCTTCACTGTGTACAAGTATATCGCTGTGCAATCTCTGCTCTTGAGTGCACTGGCTGCACAATCAACTTGTTAATAGTGCAGACCCAGACTCATTTACCGGTAGGTATATTGACGTGAACAGCAAGCGAAGGGTTAATATTGACTAAATATTTTTATGTTCATTTCAGTGATGTAGTTCATTTATTTTTATGTTCATTTCAGTGATGTAGATCATTTTCTTGTGTTACACATTTTATGCCTTAACGTTTACTCCATGAGTTTTCATGTAAAAAATACTGACACATATCAGAAATACACAGAATGTTTTGGCCGTGGCAGAAAAAGTAGAGTCAGACATGTTATGAATACTTGGACAAGATCGTTTTTTAGCTCCACTTTTTCAGAAAGTGGAGTTATTGTCATGACCCTCTCGTCGGCGTTAGTTAACCTTTTTGTTAACACCCATTTCTAAGAAACCTGTTAACACCCATTTCTAAGAAACCATCAAAGATATTTGGTTCATATTTGGTATGTATGTTAACTATCACAAGGGCAACCCACTTCACAAGGGTAGGTAGCCCTAAAATTAATTTTTGGCCATAGTTATGCCCCTTTTTTCGACTTAGAATTTTCATTGTTGGTTAAGTTTTATGTTAAGGTCCATGTCTCAGAAACTGTCCAAGATATTTGATTCAAATTTGGTATGCATGTTAACTATTACAAGGGGGACCCATTCCACAAGGGCAGGTAACCCTAAAATTAATTTTGCTATAGTTATCTGCCCTTTCTGACTTAGACTTCCACTACACTATCCAGCACTAGAGAAAGTGGAGCGCGCTGTCTGCGGACAGCTCTTGTTTTATCCCTTTACTTCATGAATATTATGACATTTAAACCCATTAATAATATAAATTGAATTAGTTACTGTATTACTCCATAAATACGCCTTTTTTATGCCTTTGCAAACAGAGAAGACCAAGATCAGATGGCTCCTAAAGGAGCTGTCTGATCAGGGTCTGCTCTGTTTGCTTGTTATATAATATAGATATTATTCTAGTTTCTGCCATTATTGAAAATTCATGTGTCCATGTGATATTTTAACAAATTAATCTAATTAATATTCATGATATCATTATTTCTTACATAAATATACATGGAGGAAAGGGTTAATAATATCAAAAAAGGAATTTAATGCAAAAAAATAGAGAGTAATATGTGTAGCATGTTGGAGCTGTCTAGTCTGGGTCTACTCTGATTATGAAGGGGTGAAAAGGTAGGAATGTGACGTACAGGAGTAAATTACAACTGTTGTTTTATTTTTAGTTGAATCCACAATTTCTGGAGACCCCCTCTGAACTGCCAAATAACATTGAGCATTTCCTGTCTTTCCTGACTGATATGGTTGAGTCAGTATTCCGGTCCACGGAAAAGTGTCCCCGGTATGTATCTGTTTTTCACAGAAGTTCCAAGTTTTTATGAATGGTACACTTGATGAGTAAATACGTTGACCTTAAATTCTGTTTAATGATATATATTGTATAAATTGTTCATAGCATTTGAATTGCATTAGAACCTGTCGTAAGCTGTCATCAAAAAGAGATCTAATTGTGGCTCTTTAAGGCAGGTGGTAGCTTAATGCAGGTAAAAAGTAATGCAGAAAGCTCATATAGGAGCTTTTTTACATTACTTTTGCCCTGCATTAAGCAATATAAGAGCTGTTTGCCTCACTTTTGGCTTGCATTTAGCAGCCACCTTTTTTTTTAAGACTTCTATGTTCAATAAATGAATGGCAGTTTAAAGAATGATTCTGCTGTATTGAGAAAGATGGATGCATTACAGTTAAACCTCTCTATAACGGCCACTAAATTACATCAAGTATTTTGTGTTAAAGGCAGGTGGATGCTTAAAGCAATGTAAAAGTAAAACAGAACGCTCCTATAGGAGCGTTCTGTTTTACTTTCACCTTGCTTTAAGCAACCACCTGCCAATAATACCAACTAATTAACACAATTTAGTGGTCATTATAGAGAGGTTTTACTGTATTTCTTCTTAATGTCATTGCAACACTAAATAGATAATACCGCCTTGAGTTGGCCAGTAAGATTTACACTTGAACGTGTAAGTAAGAAATTTAACCCATTTGTGCCTAGTGTACTGAAATACTGTCATAGGCAAACTGTGTATACCTAGATCAAACGGCTCCAGAGGAGGTGCATTTGAGAGTATGAATTAGAACTTTAACCCATTTGTGCCTTGTGTACCTAAATACTGTCATACACAAACTGTGTAGACCCAGATAAAACAGCTGCAGAAGAGGTGCATTTGAGAATATCAATAATAATTTTTACCCTTTTATGCTTTACTGTCATATTCAAACTATACCCAGATCAAACAGTTGCAGAAATTCTTAAAGCAAATTTGAGAAAAATTGGTCGAGAAATGAAAGTGCTAGATGAGCAAAAATGTATTAGGATACACAAGACTGACTGACTGATAGATAAAAGGATGGGTCAAAAACTAATTTATAACATTTTATAAGTCACATTTGCAGAAGAATTCTTTCAAGAACAAGCTTCAAATGAATATTAGATTGGTTCATAATACATATTTGGATAATTGCCTTTTAAAAATGGCATTTAATCATTTTCCGCACAAATATCTATACAAAGTTCATGATTTCTCTTGAAAATTCATCAACGGAATTTTTATATTGGCCATTGAACAAAGAAATATTTTGTTATGGCAGAAACAGTAGAATTAGACCTATGTTATGTCTGAACCCTTCGCTTGCTGTTCACGTCAATATATCTACCTGTAAATAGTGAAGGAGCTGTCTCATCAGGGTCTGCACTATTTACAAGTTGATTGTGCAACCAGGGCACTCCACAGCAGTGATTGCACAGCGAAATACGTGTACACAGTGAAGATATATGTAATTATACAACAGGGCATGTGTAAAGAAGGAGAAATGTATTTTAAAATTCAGCAAGCGAAGGGTTAAATAAGATGCGTAATTTTATCATTGCCAAGTATAGCACCTTTATTTCTACACCAAAGCCTATGTTGAGAACACTCTTTAGAATTGTCTCTTCACAATGATTCTAAAGAGTGGTCACAAAATAGGGCTTGGTGGAGAAATGATGATTTTAGCATTTGAACATTTAGCTCTGAGCTCAGGTTATCACTGATTATATGTAGGGTGTTGCGGTATATATGTGGGAGTCTACAACGCACAGTCTCAGCCAAATGGCCTGATGATGACAGCGTGAAAACGAGAGTTGTCAGGTGAGAATTCAATTTTACTCTCGGTCAAGATAACAGTTCAAAGTCTGACCCATATACTCCCAAAATGTCATACATAGGATATAGGCAAACATTGAACACCCAGATTAAACGTCTACTGAAGGTATCATCTGATCCAGGTCTACCTACCCTGTTTGCGAAACCAATTAATGTCAAAGGTTTTCATCTCATATATTATTTTTTATATGTCCACCTAATAAAGGTGGTCGTATATTGGCATGGCCCTGTCCGTCCGTCCATTCATTCTTCCGTCAATATTTTGTTTGTCCGCTGTTTTCTCGGTAACCTATTTGACAGCTATTAATGAAACTTCACACAAATGTTAAATGCATCAAGATCTGAAGCTGAGTAGATTCTGAGGTGCATTTGATTTGTCGTTATGGCCCTTGCACTTAAAAAAAATAATGCAAATATATGCAGACATCAAGATTGCCGTAAATTCTTCATTTTAAATGATATTTACTGAATTTTTTTTATATGATATTACTGTAATATGGATTTTCACATGTATTGCGCGTTTTTTTATATGTCATTTTATTTTAAAGTTATAGCCCTTGAACTTTGTGTGTTCATTGCTTTGTTTGTATGTCAACCTTAAGTTTGTCTGTTGTTTTATGGGGAAAACTTTTAAAAGAATATTTTAGTTTGTTGTTTTCTGGGAAAACTATTAAAAGGATATCAATGAAACTTCACACAATTGTTTTATGCAACAAAATCTAAAGTTGATTTTGAGGCAATCAATATGTCGTTACAGAGTTATGGCCCATGCACTTTACGAAAATCTGCAAATATGAGGGTAACCATAACTTTTTTAATAAGATATTCACTTCATATTTTTTTATATATAATATCACCTTAATATGGAGATCAAGATCTGAAGAGCAAATAAGAAAATGTCAAAACTTATAAGGCATATTGAAATGGAGAAAGTTAGCAAGTGGGCATATCATGTACGGTATGCAGTACTCTTGTTTAGGACTGTAACAAGTATCTATGTACTCAGCTACTCACAAATCATACCCTGCAAACCACATGCATGTATTCACCTTAGGGCTGTTCCATTTAACCCTTTCTCTGTTCTATGTTTATTTCAAAGTTCAATACCTATTGAATATTTATGCACAACAAAGTTATAATAAACTATGGAAGGTGGAACATTGTAGCCATTTTAGAAAGTAAAGAAACAGATCTTTCAAAATCCATTAGCAAACAGAGCAGACCCTGATAAGACGGCTCCCTTAGGAGCCGTCTGATCTGGGTCTACTCTGTTTGCAAATGCATGAAAACACATTTGTATGAGGGAAAGGGTTAATGTGTATTGGGGGCAGGAAGCCACTTTAAAAAAACAGCTATGCATGGATGGCTTTCGCTGCAAAAATGGTACTAATTGGTTTGTGCATCAGTAAAAAACTTCTATGGGTAGGGGGCCAAATTTGAAAGTGCCTTCCTGCACCCCCATACTCATTTAAATGGAACAGCCCTTAACAAGTGCGCCAGCTCGGGAATCAGTCCTTTTCTGTCAAAATCTTCCAAATAATTGTCCAATTTTCAAAGAATGGCACATAAATCAATAAAGACAGCACAAATGATGCTTGTTTGTGATAATTAGAAAACATATTTTATTGAATGAATCATTTAAAAGCAAGGGAAATTAATATCATATAGGATCATAAACATTTTTGCATGCCTTGATTTGTTAATTGGATTGGAATGCCATGTGCCAGACATCCACAGCCCTATTTATTGTGTTTGAACCTATCTCATGAAAAAATAGATGGTTTCCAAATTTCAATTGTTTGGATGGTCTCTTTAGACAGGTTTTACTGTATAACAAACATTCTGTCTCATTTGCAGCGGGTTTGTGTTCTTGCGGTTGCTGGTCCCAGCCATCATTCATCCTAAGTTGTTTAACCTCATCTCAGGTAAGCACAATAAACCTTGTTACACTTGATATTTCCTCATATGTGGGGAAGCTCAGCACATTCACAAGTCTTGAGATGGGTTGGTTACCAGCTTTAACTATTATGATACAGAGGTTGGTTACCAGCTTTAACCATTATGGTACAAAGGTTGGTTACCAGCTTTAACCATTATGGTACAGAGGTTGGTTTTCAGCTTTTACTGTTCTGGTAGAGGCTGGAAAAGAAACAAACAAACAAAAGATGTTATACACCTACAAATTGTTAGTATATAGAAGTATCCATGCCTGTCAGTCTATTTGTCTGATTAGTTTAACCCCTTACTCATTGAATATTCATGTAAGAAATAATGACACCATGAATTTTAATAGATTTATTGTTATAATAGAACATTGACACAGGAATTTTTGACCGAGGTAGAAACTGTGAAACTACAGTAAAACCCCGCTAATGCAACCACCTAAAAGAGGTATAATTCTGGGTGCTAGATGCAGGTGGTAGCTTCATGGAGGACAAAAGTAATGCAGAAAGCTCCTAGAGGAGCTTTCTGCATTACTTTTGCCCTGCATTATTAAGCAACTACCTGCTTATAAAGACACCCATGTTAATCCATTAAGTGGTCGCATTAGCAGGGTTCTACTGTATATCTATATCATGTTATAAGCAAACAGAGTCAACCCTGACCAGATGGCTCCTGTAGGATTCATCTGATCTGTGTCTTCTGTTTACAAAGGCATAGAAAGGCATATTTATGAGGTAAAGGGATAAATACTTTAGGTATTTCTTGTCCACATTATTCTTCAGTCACTACTGACTAGATTTCAATGAAACGTTTTGGGAAGCTTCATTGTTAAGAGGAGGTTCTTCTTTCCAGCATTCACTTGAGTGAAATTCCCTTTTCTAGATGGATGGCTGTTTGCAAGGGAGATAATTATAGCCCACAAACAAAATTTAGGGGTCATATATATAGGATTCACTATGTCGGTCAGTCTATTTGTTTTTCTTGTCAGCACTTTCAAAGAAACTTCATTATCAAAAAGAGATGTGCATATTGTTACCAATTCAGTTGGATGAATTTACACAGAGACATAGACCTCTGGTCACTTGATTCGGTCACTTGATTGAGATATTAATCACATTCAGTGTTAACTGTAGTTTTTAATTTCCCTTTTAACCATAAAATAAATTAGTGAACTTAATGAATGTTCTGTATAGCACACATTGCTACTAGATGAGGACAGACCTGACTTAATCCTTTACTTAACTTTCGATAGATCTATTCAAAGTGGTTGGATCTAAAAATAGCGTATGGAGGAATGGATTAATCCATAAATATTCATGTAAGGAATAAAGACATTATGGTTATGGATTTGCTGAATTTTTATACAGGTATATGAACTTAGGAATTTTTGTTTTTGGCAGAAACTTTAGAATCACATTTCTATTGTTCCTAAGCAAACAGCAGAACTTGATCAGACAGCTTGCTCATGCCTAATCTAGGTTTTCTCTGTTTGCAAAGGGGTTAAAAGGCGAATATATAGAGGAAAGGGTTAAAACTTGTTTATATTTATATTGTAGTGGGTATCATTATTATTGTAGAAACTCCCTCAGAGATGGCCCAGAGGACATTGAAACTAATAGCCAAAGCCATACAGAATCTGGCCAACCTGGTGGAGTTTGGGGCGAAGGAACCTTATATGACTGTTGTCAACGCATTCATAGTTAGCTACATGCCCAGGATGGTGGACTTCCTGGAAAAACTTTCAGTAAGTTGACTGTTTAGCAGATCTCCAAAATAAGATGCGTAAATTTAAACATTTTCAACCATAGCTCCTTTATTTCTCCACCAAACCATAAACTATGACCACTCTTTAGAATTGTCTCTTTGAGATGATTCTAAAGTGTGGTCACAGTTTAGGGTTTGGTAAAGACATGAAAATTTTAGTATTGCGATACACCTCGTGAGTTTGGATGTTTGTATACTCTCATTATAGTAGAATCTTTGACATTTGCAGATATGTGACCACTTATTGAAGTGTAAAATTAATGCAAAATGATCCTGTACAAACTTCCTGCATTACTCTTGCACTTAAAAAAAGCTATTTCCTGCTTATGGTTGCTTTTGAATGGGCTTTTTCAGTATTTGGGCAAGACAGGTTTTGTCACTAATAGTGCTTGAATATTGAAATAAAGTCCTTGAATTTTCCCACCAAATCTCTGTATGAACCCTGATCTATATCTGTTCTCTTTGCAAGTACGTAAATATGAGACCATCATGTAAAAGAAAATTTTTGAGTATTGATGGAAAGTATGTTAAAAAACCCAGTAAGTTCCTGGTCTCAAGGAATAGTTAAAAACTTACTTGTCTGGGCCCTTGTCACTTGTAAATACTCCACTGAAGTTTTCAATGTATATGGATAAGGAATGTATTTATTGTTTGTTTATCTATAGAATGTTAGAGAGTGTATAGAAACCCACGACAGTCGCTTAGGAGACTTGTCTCGAGATCTGGCAACCATCCATCAGATTTGTGCCTCCCATTTAGACGAACTCAGGAACCAGTCAGAATCACATGAGGTAACTATCAAGTAGGGTGACAGGTATAGCTGGCAAGCTAGCTTTATTTGAAATCATTTAACTCTGTCCTTCTGTTAACCCTTTCCTCCATAAATACGCCTTTCTACGCCTCTATTATAGTCACTTCTTGAAACCATTGTGATAAATAGAGAATTTGCTCCTATAGGAGCAAATGCTCTATTTATCACAATGGTTTCATCTACAAAATTCTAAAAAAAATTCCTTTTCTCTAATTAATGCTCCATTTCGGTAGATTTATTGAAGGAGTTGGATCTAAAAATAGCCTATTGGGGGGAATGGGTTAAAGGCTTTTTCTCACCTTTACAAACAGTAAAACCCAGATCAGACAGCTCCTTTAGGAACCATCTGATCAGGGACTGCTCTATTTGCATTTTCTACAAAAAACATATGCTAATAGATATTCATAATGTCATATCCATCAGAGAAAGGGTTAAAAGGAATGTGCCAATTTTAATATGTTATCAGCAAGTTTAGTTTAAAAAATAAAAGGTTTCTTCGTGAATTTGTTAGCTCTTTCACTGACTGTTGGTGATCTGTTATTTCTTATGCGCACAACTTGGATCCAGATGAGACACCTAGAAATTTGGCATCTCATCAGAAAGCAAACTGTTTGATGCTGTGATTATATTAAAAAAAATTTAGAAATTGGGGAGGGAGGAATTGTAGCAAACAACAGCTTCTGCAGATTTTTGCTGCAAAATATTTAGTAAATATGCAGGGGACAAAACTTGCTTCTGGACTTATATAGATCTGATTCTATTTTCTGCCTATAGTCCTATAAAAGTCCTTGAATTTTCCCACCAAATCTCTGTGAATCCTGTTCTATTGCACTTTCAGGGTTACGTGATGCAAAGAATCTTACATTTGTGTTCTTTATAAATTGTTTTTATGAAACATGTTTACTATAATAATATGATATGAGCTTTAGCAAGTGTCATATTCATTATAGTTATATGCATAGTTACACGTATTTGCTTTGATGTTGATTTCAGCACAACCTCAAGCGGCTCATAGTAGTGACAGATATAGCGACAAAGCACAAAAAGAACTACATGGGGGACACTTGATGATGTGTGGTGTTGGAGCGGTGTGACTTTTGCAACTGTCTCCTTTCATTCCCCCCAGTGTTCAGTAAAACATCTAGCTCACCCGTCTGTCTGGACAAGACACTGAATGACTGTTATACAGCATAAGCAAACTGGCATACTTTCTCTGCCTTTGAGAAGTGAAGCAAATGCTGTGTGCTCCCTGGTTCTGGGAAGTCAGACCTGTTCTGATCACCTGTGCAAGCCTCCAATACGCACACACAGATCCAATGCAGTGTACCCTACAGATTTCATCCATCTGTCAGAAGAAAGCAGGACTTTGACAAGCTGATATTGGGCTGGTATCTTGGGAAAAATGGCACTTGGATATTTGGGGACAGTTTAAACCCAGAATAGCCATCATGTTAACCTTTCCATCATATAAACACCTTTTCATACATTTGCAAACAGAGTAGCTCCTATAGGAGCCGTATGATCAGGGTCTGCTCTGTTAGCTTTTGACATGATATAGGACTGATTCTACAGTTTTTGTGAAAGCAAAAAAAAATCAAGGTCATCACAGTTTTCCTCTACTGTTACATTAGTGCAGATCCTAATCAGATGTTGCTTTCAAACAGTGATCAGGATATCGTACAAGTTTGCAAAATTTAACATTTTATATGCTACGGGCATCTCCATGGAAACACTTTATATCCAGATGAGAGACCAAGTAAATTGGTATCTCGTCAAAATCCTGACTCTTTAGTAGTCATGGCTGTGTTTGTAGAAAATGATGATATAAGGTACCAGTTTAAACGTCTTCCTCATATAGACGATTTTTCACACTTTTCAAACTGAGTAGACCCAGATAAGACAGCTCCTGAAGGTGCTGTCTGATCAGGGTCTGCTCTGTTTGCTTATGGAATTATATAGATATAATTCTATAGTTTCTGCCAAGTCTGAGCTAATTCTACAATTTCTGCCATGGCCAAAATTTCCTATGTTCACATAACATTATAAAACTCAATCTTATTATTATTATTCATGATGTCATTATTTCTTACATGAATATTCATGGGGAAAGGGTTTAGCCTTCCTCTCAATGAATCTTTTCATTAATTGAATTTTTGAATATTTTTGGCCATAAAAGAAATTTATTAGGTGTTGTATAAAATTTCAACCCATTCTCTGATATTGACGCCTTTTGGCACCTCTGTAAAAGTCACTTTTCGAAACCATTGTGATAAATAGAGCATTTGCTCCATAGGAGCAAATGCTCTATTTGTCACAATGATTTAAAAACTGCACAATTCTAAAAGTGTCCTTTTTCTAGTAAATACTTGTTTTTGGTAGATTTATTTAAAGAGGTTGGATCTAAAAATAGCCTATGAGGTAATGGATTAAGCAAACAGAGCAGACCCTCCTCAGACAACCCCTGCAGGATCCTTCTGATCTGGGTCTGCTCTGTTTGCAAAGGTGTTTAACAGCGTATTTATGAGGTAAAGAGTTAAAAACAAAGCAATCCAAGTTTTGAGTGGGCAAAATAATACTCAGCTGACTAAAATTAAAAGGAACCCTTACCCTGCTAAACACAGCCATACTAGATTTTGCAAACAGTTTGGACCCAGATGAGATGCCGAGTAACTTGGCACCTCATCAAGGTCCATTTAGTTTGACACTATGTAAGTAGTTTCTCAGCACTCAGTCAGCAGTTTCTAAAAAAAGCTTGAAGGAATCAGAAGCTAGTAAAAGCGGTTGCATCAGGAGTTTGACAGAGGTCAAGATAAGATGTGTAAATTAAAATTATTTTCAAGAATAACTTCTTTATTTCTGCACCAAACCCTATGGTGTGACCACTCTTTAGAATCGTCTCTCTGAGACGATTCTAAAGAGTGGTCACATCATAGGGTTTGGTGAAGAAATGACGATTTTAGTACTTTAGTATGCATGTTTATCTGTTGCTCGCGTTTGAGCAACTATCAAATCATTCAGCAGATCAAAGGTTAATCCTTTCCCTGTTCTATAATTATTTCAAATTTCAATACCTACTGAATATTCATGGACAAAATAGTTATAATGAAATATGAAAGGTGGAACATTGTAGTCATTTTAGAAACTAAAGAAACAGATCTGTCAAATTCCATTAGCAAACCCTGATGAGAGGAGCTGTCTGATCTTGGTCTACTCTGTCTGCAAATGTGTGAAAACAGATTTATATAAAGGAAAGGGTTAATGACTGAATGGCCCCTCCATCCATTGTGCCACTTGGAAATTGGAAGGAAGTTTGAGGATAAGTTTCTTAGAAGGAGGATATTGTAGTATTATTTCCATCCTTTAGCATGCCAAACTATTTTTTCATTGACAGAAAAAATGTCTTTATTCAGATTTAGAAGCAGACCGTCTTCCATATCAGTTGAAACATGTAGTGTCAAACAGTTTTGATCGAGAGACGCGGGGTAACTCCGTCTCATCTGGATGAGACTGTTTACACTGATAATCATGGTTCACAGTTTAACCCTTTTGTCAGTAAATAAGCCTTTCTATGCCTTTGCAAACAGAGCAGACCCAGATCAGAGGGCTCCTGTAGGAGCCGTCTGATCAAACTATGCTCGGTTTGCTTTATATGATATAGATATAATTCTACAGTTTCTGCCATTGCCAAAAATTGTTGTGTCAGTGTCCTATCATCAAGATCAATCTTGTCAATATGCATTGCATTATTTATTTTTTAACATGAATATTCATGGAGTATTAACCCATTCCCTCATATTGACGACCCTGTAAAAATCACTTTGTGAAACCATCGTTATAAATAGAGCATTTGCTCCTATATGAGCAAATGCTCTTTTTATCACAATGGTTTCAAACTACAAAATTCTAAAAACAAAATCCTTTTCTCTAGTTAATGCACTTTTTCGGTAGATTTATTCAAAGAGGTTGGATCTAAAAATAGCCCGAGGTAATGGGTTAAAGGGTTTACCCTTTGAGTGTGACAAACGTGCTGGCATTTGCTAAAATTGTCGACCTGGTTCAGAGGGCTTCTAAAGAGTCCCTTTAATCAGGCTTTGCACTGTTTGTCATTCAAAATACCCAGTTCAAATTATTCCTGTTTCTACTAAATGGAATCTGTCTTTCAATAATGATGGACCAGTCCATTTTGAAAACTTGGTTCAAAAGGCTAAGATTCTGCTCAAACTCCTATCTGCTTTGTTTTATATGAAATACAGTAAAACCTCTCTATAACGACCACTAAATTGTGTTAATTAGTTGGTATTTTGGGCAGGTGGTTGCTTAAAGCAAGGTGAAAGTAAAACAGAACGCTCCTATAGGAGCATTCTGTTTTACTTTCACCTTGCTTTAAGCAACCACCTGCCTTTAACACAAAATACTTGATATAATTTAGTGGTCGTTATAGAGAGGTTTTACTGTACAAGACTATTCTGCTTCAAAGTCAAACAGTTTGGAATGTGACAAGAGGTACACTTAACTGTGCTCCTGATCTGGCAACAGACTGGTCACAAAACTTACTGGGGTTTAACATTCTTAAGGTTAACCCTTGATCTGATTAATATTCATGACAGACTCTGGTCATTATGAATATTAATTAACCCTTTTCACGCAATTGCAAACAGAGTAGACCCAGATCAGACGGCTCCTATAGGAGCCGTCTGATCAGGGTCTTCTCTGTTTGCTAATGGAATTTGATAGATCCTGTTTCTTTACTTTCTAAAATTGCTATAATGTTCTACCTTCCATATTTCATTGTAACTATTTTGTCTATGGATATTCAGTAGGTAAAAACCCCGCTAAATAAACAGCAACTGGCGTCGTTTAAAGCAGATGGTTGCTTAATACTACAAAGGTAATGCAGACAGCTCCTATAGGAGCTTTCTGCATAACTTTCGTCCTGCATTAAGCTACCACCTGCCTCTGCCATCCAGAATTATGCCCATTTTTGGTGGTCGCATTAGCGGGATTCTACTGTAATTTGAAATTTATATGGAACAGGGAAAGGGTTAACTTATTTTCTTACATTATTTTAGCAAGTGAATACATTGCTATGACACTTGGTATGAAAACTGTATCATGACATGAATATTTATTAGCTAATGGTTAACCATCTACTTGATGAATATCATGAAAAAGATTATTACAGTAAAACCTCTCTAAACCGGAATTCTAGTTGAGAAATAATTAGACACTTTCCAGCAGGTGGCTGCTTAATGCAGAGTGAAAGTCCTGCAGAAAGCTCCTAGAGGAGCTTTCTGCATGACTTTCACCCTGCATTAAGCCGCCACCTGTCTCCAAGACATATATTTATACCAAATTTAATGTCGAGTTTAGAGGGTTTACTGTACTTTATGAATATTTATTAGCATATTTTACGTAACACACTGTAGCTGAAACTGTAGAATCAGATCTGTATTATTCCATAAGCAAGGTGAAAGTAAAAGAGAACACTCCTATAGACCAGACAGTTCCTGTAGAATCTGTATGATATGGGTACTCTTTTAGCAAATGCATAAATATGTGTATTTATCAAGTGAGGGGTTAAGTCAGATGGTAGCTTAATGTAGGAGCTTAACCCATTCCCTCATATTGACGCTTCTGTAAAAGTCACTTTGTGAAACCATTGTGATAAATAGAGCATTTGCTCCTTAGGAGCAAATGCTCTATTTATCACAATGGTTTCAAAAACTACAAAATTCTAAAATTTTCTTTTTCTCTAGTTAATGCTCCTTTTCAGTAGATTAATTCAAAGAGGCTGTATCTAAAAATAGCCTATTAGGGAATGGATTAATAAAGGAGCTCTCTGCATTACTTTTATTCTGTATTAACCCATTCCTCCATAGGCTATTTTTAGACACAACCTCCTTGAATCAATCTACCAAAAAGGAGCATTTACTAGAGAAAAGGAAAAGTTTAGAATTGTGTAGTTTTGAAACCATTGTGATTACTATTTATCACAATGGTTTCATAATGTGACTTTTACAGAGGCGTAGAAAGGCGTATTTATGGAGGAAAGGGTTAAGCAACTGTTAAAGACAGCCATGCTTACTAAATGGTTAGCTAACCCTTTTTACTCCATATATACGCCTGTGTAAACAGAGTAGACCCAGATTAGACGTCTCCTATTGGAGCCATCAGTTCAGGGTCTGCTCTTCTTGCTTATGAAATAATATAAATGTGATTTTACAGGCCAAATTTCCTGTGTTCATGTGTCATAAACTATTTCATATTCATTTAATATTCATGATGCTGTTATTTCTTACATAGTTATTCATGGAGTAAGGAGTTGAGGAGATTCTCATCACAAATTGACTCAAGTTAATGGTATGAATTAAGTCAGTCAGCATTAGTAGAGTTGATTCTACAGCCTGGGTGTTGAGGTCTGGGTGTAAAACTGCTGTCACTACAACCTATAGGGTGAAACAGTGACGACCATAATGGCATTGTAAATGGTTTGGATCCAGATGAGTTGTTGATTTACTCAGCATGTCACCGGGATCCAAACTGTTTGACCCTAATTTTGAACATGGGGATCTATAGAATAAAACTGTTCACAGAAGAAGAAAAGAATAGGACAATTTTGCAAATGCTGATAGATATTAACCCTTTACTCCATAAATACGCCTTTGCAAACAGAGTAGACCCAGATCAGACGGCTCCTATAGGAGCCGTCTGATCAGGGTCTGCTCTGTTTGGTTGCGATATAATATAGATATAATACTACAGTTTCTGCCTTGGCCAAACATGTATGTGGTTATATACCGTTATAAGGAGTTTCCCTAATTAATATTCATACATTCATTGTATTTTACATGAATATTAATGAAGTAAAAGGTTAACCCATTCCTCCATAAATACGCCTTTCTACGCCCCTGTAAAAGTCACTTTGTGAAACCATTGTGATAAATAGAGCATTTGCTCCATAGGAGCAAATGCTCTATTTATCACAATTGTTTCAAAACTACAACATTCTAAAACTTTCCTTTTCTCTAGTTAATGCTCCTTTCCGGTAGATTTATTCAAAGAGGTTGAATCTAAATATAGCCTATGAGGGAATGGGTTAAAGACTAGTTACAGTAGTTTTGTGCTAAGTCCTCGAATTGTGTTCTTGCTAATACTTTGCCTTATTCACCACAGTGTCTTATTTTGTAACAAATATCTTGACAGATAATCTGTCTCGTGTAAGGCAGGACTGGAATTTACTGATGTAATCTTGGACTCAAGACTTGTCTCAAACATGTTTACATACATTTTCTATCAGGCAAACATATTTGGAAACATTCATGAGAATGTGTTTGTAAATTCATTTCCTGGTTGGAGAGTAGTTGTTCACAAAGCTCTGCCACAGAGCTGATGTAGCTGTTGGTGTGATTGATGTTGAACTAGTGTCATTAATGCTTGGGATGTGAAAAAGTAGTCTCCCTTAGTATCTACATCAACAAAGCCATATGAATAACTTCCCTTGGACATAATGTTGTATTAAATAAAATTCTAGCAACAATATTTCACATAATTGATATAGGTTTTACTAAATTATATCTGATATTTCAAAATAGGCTTTTTTATTTGTTTTTTAAGTCATCTCAATCTAATGGAGGGGTTTGATAAGGTTCCTATGGCAACCATTGCTGACCTTTATGACTGACCTACTGTTTTCAAGTACTCTTTCCTGTCATTCTGATGGGTAAAAATCTGTATCTCATTCTTGGTGGATGGCAGTTTGCAAGGGAGGTAATCGATTCTGATTGGTTTCCTTTTGCTATAGGGAGAGTACTTCTTGCTAAAGGGAGAATACTGTAAAACCCTGCTAATGCGACCACTTAATAAAGAGCCACTGGTGTCATTTAAAGCAGGTGGTAGTTTAATGCAGGACGAAAGTTATGCAGAAAGCTCCTATAGGAGCTTTCTGCATAACTTTCGTCCTGCATTAAGCTACCACCTGCCTCTGCCACCCAGAATTATGCCCATTTTTGGTGGTCACATTAGAGGGGCTTTACTGTACTACTCACCAAGTATTTCATTTATGTCAAGGGAAATATAAGGATGGCATTCCATGTATATGTAACTTATGGCGTGTACGTATAATTTTATTGTCAAAGATATTTCTTAACCCTTACCCTGTTGCACATTCATGTAAGAAATAATGACATCATGAATATTTATTAGTTAAAGGGTTTTTTATGCCCCCATTGACGATAGTCGGGGGGCATATTGTTTTTGCCCTGTCTGTCTGTTTGTCTGTTTGTCCGTTTGTCTGTTTGTCTGTTTGTTTGTCAGCAACTTTAACATTGGTCATAACTTTTGAGCCAGTATAGATAGAGACTTGATATTTGGCATACATATGTATCTCATAAAGCCGCACATTTTGAGGGGTGTCGTGTCAAGGTCAAGGTCATCCTTCAAGGTCAGAGGTCAAATATATGGGTCAAATCGCCAACTTTAACATTGGCCATAACTTTTGAACCAGTAGAGATAGAGACTTGATATTTGGCATGCTTGTGTATCTCATGAGGCTGCACATTTTGAGGGGTGACATGTCAAGGTCAAGGTTATCCTTCAAGGTCAGAGGTCAAATATATGAGGGGGCATAGTGTTTCACAAACACATCTTGTTTGGTATTGGTAGAAACTGTTCATTCAGATCTGTTATATTATAACAGATAATCCCCACAAGCAAAGTTTGGGGGGTATATTGGAGTCAGCTTGTCAGTCGGTGAATCTGTTGACTTTTGTTTCTGCGCGGTTTCTCAGTAACCACTGACTGGAATCCAATGAAACTTGACATGACGCTTTATCATAAAGAAGACATGGGCATCCAATTATAGTTTTTCAGCTGATTGATTTTCTTACAAAGTTATGCCCCTTTGTTTAATAAAAAATGTTGGTCGGTTGACTTGTTTCCGTGCGGTTTCTCAGTAACCGCTGACTGAATCCAATGAAATTTGATATGTTGCTTTATCATAAAGAGAACATGCGCATCCAATAATAGTTTTACAGTTTATCTATTTTATTACAGAGTTATGCACCTTTGAATTTTGGTTTATTGGTCGGTCTGTTGACTTTTTTCCACGCGTTTTCTCAGCAACTGCTGACTTGAATCTAATGAAACTTGACATGATGTTTTGTCATAAGTATGACATGGGCATCCAATTATAGTTTTCCAGCAGATTGATTTTCTTTCAAAGTTATGCCCCTTTATTTAAAAGTTTTGTGTTTGTCTGTCTGTTGACTTTGATTCCGCACGGTTTCTCAGTAACCCCTCAATGGAATCCAATGAAACTTGACATGATGCTTTATTGTAAAGAGAACTTGCGCATCCAATAATAGTTTTACAGTTTATTTATTTTCTTATTTTATTTAGTTATGTCCCTTTGAATGTTGGTCTATCGGTCGGTCTGTTGACTTTTTTCTGCTCGGTTTCTCAGCAACTGCTGACTTGAATCCAATAAAACTTGACATGATGCTTTATAATAAGGAAGACTAAAGTTTATCTTTTTTCTTACAGAGTTATGCCCCTTCGAATTGTATTTACGTGTGACGTTTGTGGGGGTATTAATCACCTTCGGTGATAGTTCTAGTTTCATAACCAATCTGAGAAGGCCCTGATGAGATGGCTCCTACAGGAGCCATCTGATCTGGGTCTACTCTGTTTGAAAAGGCATGAAAAGGTGTTTAAATTAACGAATGTGTTTACAAGATAAGTGTTCTCTGCTTGCAAATCCCTGAAAAGGCTGTTTATGCACAGTAAAGTTGTAACCCTTTTCTTCATATAAAGGCCTTTCCAGACCTTTGCAAACAGAGTAGACCCAGTTCAGATGGCTCCTGTCGGATAGGTCTGATTAGGATCTGCTCTGTTTGTTTATGGAAATTTATAGATCTGATTATGCATTTTCCACAGCAGTGAAAAGATTCCTTCTTTAATGTTCCATGTTACTGATTTCATGCTATGAAGAAACCTTGAATAAATATAAACAGGGAAAGGGTTAATACTAGGGAATTTGTAATCACATGTGCAAAAAGTTTGGATCCAGATGAGATGTGAAGTAACTCTAAAATGTTTAACACTCAGACTGTATCTTCATAAAAATGTTAGAAAACTAAATTTTTAGATTTGTAAGAAAACTCATTTTTGAGAATTGTAGACAGCAATTTTTTTTACATACAACAGTTTTTTTTACCCATTTGCAAACAGAGAAGTCCCAGATCAGACATCTGCTATAGGAGCCATCTGATCTGGGTCTGTGCTCTGTTTGCTATAAATGGAATTTAAAAGATCTATTCCCTTAGTTTCTAAAATGAATACAAAGTTACACCTTCCATATTTCATGATAATATTTTATATATACATGTATATACACTATACAGTAGGTACTGAAAATTTAACTAAATATAGAACAGGGAAAGGGTTAAATTGCAGAGTAATTTGAGTTAATTGTGTTACCCATGCCTATGGACTGACTATAAGCCATATGGTCCATTATTTTCTTAAGTTGCATGATTTTGTTACAAACAGAATCTGAACTAAATGGTTCAGAGTATGGCACCTTTCACTTGTTCAGTGTATGGCACCTTTCACTTGTTCAGTGTATGGCATCTCTCATTTGTTAAGTGCTCTTTTCCCCTTTAGTTTTATGTCCCCGGCTCCATTTTAAGAAAGATCGTACAAGCAAATGTATCGCAAGTTCTTATTTACGATTCATTACTATTCACAAAGCTGAAATTAGCATACATTTAAGCTAACAATTTAGGTTAACCCTTTCCTCCATAAATACACCTTTCTACACCTCTGTAAAAGTCACTTTTCGAAACCATTGTGATAAATAGAGTATTTGCTCCTATGGAGCAAATGCTCTATTTATCACAATTGTTTCATAACGACCAACTTCTAAAAATGTCCTTTTCTCAAGTAAATGCTCCTTTTGGGTAGATCTATTCAAAGAGGTTTGGTCTAAAAATAGCCTATGAGGGAAAGGGTAAACTAAGCATGTCAGAACTATTCTAAGTTCTAACATACGACAATTGCAACTTCCAACTGTGATTGTCAGAAGACATGAAGGATTGCATACACAGTGGAGCCTGTCTTAAGCGGCCATAAAAAGAGGTCTATATGTCTGTAAGGCAGGTGGTAGCTCAATGCAGGTCAAAAGTAATGCAGAAAGCTCACATAGGAGCTTTATGCATTACTTTGCCCCGCATTAAGTAAACCTCCTGCTTTTTATCGTATGTTCGATAAATTAATGGCCGCTTAGGACAGGTTCTACTGTATTCCTGTTTATGTATGTATCTTTTTGAACTTTAACCCTTTACCAGATGACACCTTTTGGTACATTTGCAATGGTAGCTTAATGCAGATCAATAGTAATGCAGAAAAGTCCTATCGGAGCTTTCTGCATTACTTTTAACGTACATTAACCCATTTGCTCCCACAATCCCATATATGGGACGTAGGCAAACAGTGTAGACTCAGATCAGACGCCGCATAATGCGGCGTCTGATCAGAGTCTACACTGTTTGCTGATAGGAATTTCAATATAAAACAAAACGAAATTGAATATTTTGGCCAGGCACCCCTTAGCTAAAAAATGAACTAATCCAATATATAAACATGGAAGAATCCACTGGAGCAAATGGGTTAAGCAACCATCTACTTCTTCAACAGTCCTATGTTCTATAAATGAGGACAGGTTCTAATGTATGTTACAGATATCGGATGATCTACTGGTTGCCATGGCAATAAATTGCCTTATTTTACACTTTAAAATGAAAATTAATGGTCATAATGGGTAGATTATTGTGTGAATATTCATCAAGTTATAAAGGTCAAGTGGTAATGATTGCATAACCTTCATGTAAAACTGTGTAAGCATGTATAAGTTTAATTTGTTAAGCCATATCTGATAGATGACACAACAATAATACATATTTCCCCATGTTTGTTTTATGACTGTTTTGCTGTCATGATGAAAATGTCCCTTGTTCGTAGTGCCATTATGAAAAAAAAACAACTCATGATGTCATTATTTTTGTCATGAATATTTATGTAGTAAAGGGTTAACTCTGGATGCTACCTACAAGTTTGTGATATCATCTTTAAACAGTCTTGATCCAGGTGTGATTGGGTGTCTATCAGGATCCAGCCTGACACACTTAACCCATTCCCTCATAGGCTATTTTTAGATCCAACCTCTTTGAGTAAATCTACCGAAAAGGAGCATTAACAAGAGAAAAGGAAAGTTTTTAGAATTTTGTAGTTTGAAACCATTGTGATAAATAGAGCATTTGCTCCTATAGGAGCAAATGCTCTATTTATCACAATGGTTTCACAAAGTGACTTCTAAAGAGTCGTCAAAAGTCGTCAATATGAGGGAATGGGTTAATTGTTTCAGGAGAAAGAAAATTTTCTGCTTTAATTGCTCACTTCATGAATATTCATTAACTTAGTTTTATAATATAAAAATTCCATGTGAGTATTCTGCTTTGACAAAAACTGTAGGATAAGATCTTTATGATATCATTACATAAGCAAACAGCAGACCCTGATCAGACGGCTCCTACAGGACCCATCTGATCTGGACTACTCTGTTTTGCAAAGGCCAGGAAAAGGGTTTATATGAGGGAATGGGGTAAAGATCATGCAGGCAAGAATTGTCATTGTTTCCTTTCAGTATTGCAAAGATGCTGTACTTTAGTTCTATTTTTGTTTCCTGTCATGCAGTTGATAATTTTCAGTTGCATGCAATAGTTAACCCTTTACCTCATGGTGACTACTTTTAATGCCTTTTGCAAATGCTCTTATTGCTTATGAAGTACAGTAAAACCTCTCTATAACGGCCACTAAAGTACACCAAGTATTTTGTGTTAAAGGCAGGTGGCTGCTTAAAGCAAGCTGAAAGTAAAACAGAACGCTCCGACAGGAGCGTTTTGTTTTTACTTTCACCTTGCTTTAAGCAGCCAGCTGTTCTAAATACCAACTAATTAACACTATTTAGTGGCTGTTATAGAGAGGTTTTACTGTATATTCAGTTCTGTGCCATGGGAAACATTTCCTTGTTCATTATGCTATTATAAATATTCATACAGTCATTATTTCTAACACAGAGTTCCATATAAGATGTGTAAATTAAAACTTTTTAAAGAATAACTTCTTTATTTCACCACCAAACCCTATGTTGTGACCTTTTTTTAGCTTGTCTGGTTTGAAGAAATAACAAGCTATTGTCGTAACTCTGGTGTCCGCGTCGTTGTTGTTATCGTTGTCGTCCGAAATCTTAACATTGGCCATAACTTCTTCAATTTTTCATTTACAATCTTCATTTTTGATATGCATGTTCATCTTGACAAGGCCTATCCACACATACCAAAATGATAACAGACGAGCGTTCACACCCGCTTGCGGTGCTCTTGTTTAGAATTGTCTCGAAGAGACCATTCTAAAGAGTGGTCGCAACATAGGGTTTGGTGGAGAAAGGACAATTTTAGTATTTGGGTACGCACATTTATCTGTTGCTCTGCTACAGACCTGTATTTGCAAATAGTTTGGTTTCAGATGAATATGAATATTTATGAGGTAAAGGGATAAGAAAAGACCTCTTAACCCTTTACTCTATGAATATTCGTGTAAGAAATAATGACATTATGAATGCTAGATTAATTGTTATAATAGCACATGAAACATGTCTATATTATATCATAAGCAAACAGAGCTGAGTCTTATTAGACGTCTCTTATAGGAGTCCTCTGATATGGGTCTACTCTGTTTGTAAAGGTGTAGAAAAGGCATATTTACACGGAGCAAAGGGTTTATATGATGTATTTTGTTATTTTTTGTGGGCATTTCTTAATACAGTGGAATCTGTCTTAAGCGACCCTCTAAAAGAGGTATAATTATGAGCCTAAAAGGCAGGTGATAGCTGAATGCAGATCAAAAGTAATGCAGAAAGCTCCTATAGGAGCTTTCTGCATTTCTTTTGACCTGCATTAAGCAACCACCTGCCTTTTAAAGACTCTTTTATGTTTAAATGAATGGGCACTTAAGACAGGATCTTCTGTAGAGTTTATTGATTTTTAAAGAGAAGTTTGTCACTTTCTGTCTCAATAATTCCAATGTGACATTCTGATTTGTTTGTATTAAAATCAACAGCAGTAAACATTCACTTGTTTAACTCTTTTTCCTCATGAATATTTATGCCAAAAAAATGACATCATGAATATTTATTAGCAGATATCTTTTGGCCATGGCAGAAACTAGAATCAGATCAATGTATTTCCATGAGCATACAAAGCAGAACCTGATCAGATGACACCTACAGGAAACATCATGATCTTGGTCTACATTGTTTGAAAATGCTTTAAAGGCATCTCTTGAGGTTACCCCATTCCCTCATATTGACTATTTTGACGACTCTGTAAAAGTCACTTTGTGAAACCATTGTGATAAATAGAGCATTTGCTCCTATAGGTAAGGAGCAAATGCTCTATTTATCACAATGGTTTCAAACTACAAAATTCTAAAAATTTTCCTTTTCTCTAGTTAATGCTCCTTTTCGGTAGATTTATTCAAAGAGGTTGTATCTAAAAATAGCCTATGAGGGAATGGGTTAAGGATTAACCATCCTTAACCCTCCACATCATAAGTATACACAGAGTAGACCCAGAGCAGATCGCATCTGATTGGAGTGTGCTCCATTTGCTTATGGCATTCTACAGTTTTTGTCATGGCCACACATTCTTGTGTTCATGTGCTATTATAACAATTAATCCAATTAATATTCATGATGTCATTATTTCTAAGATGAATATTCATAGAGTAAAGGGCTCATGTATGCATGTTTGAATTGTTTTTCACCAGTTTTGCTTTCGATCTAGTCGGTATCTATGGTGTCTCCTTGATCTTTACTCCATAGAGCCTATTGATACCTTCACAAACGGGGAAGATCCAGATTAGATTGCTAATTTAGAAGCTGTCTGATAAAAACGTCTGTATGAAGGAAATGGCTAAATGATGATGCACTGTTCCACTTGGAATGTGTTAACCCTTTACTCCATGGATTTTCATGCAAGAAATATTGGTACCATGAATATAAACGAGTTTAATTCTAATATTGCCATTATAAACACATGCATTTTTGGCCATTACAGAAACTTTAGAATCAGATCTATGTTATATCATAAGCAAACAGAGCAGACCCTGATCAGACGGCTCCTGCAGGAACCGTCTGATTGGGTCTACTCTGTTTGCAAAGGCGTAGAAAGGCATACTGATGCAGCAAAGGGTTGAGGATAATTACTATGGGTTGTAGACTGAATACAGTAAAACCTCTCTAAACTGGAATTCTAGTAGAGAAAATTTAGATACTTTTATTCAGGTGGCTGCTGAATGCAGGGTTAAAGTTATGCAGAAAGCTCCTCTAGGAGCTTTCTGCATGACTTTGACCCTGCATTAACCCTTTCCTCCATAAATACGCCTTTCTACGCCTCGGTAATAACCACTTCTTGAAACCATTGTAATAAATAGGAGCAAATGCTGTTTTTATCACAATGGTTTCAAACTACAAAATTCTAAAATTTTACATTTCTCTAGTAAATGCTCCTTTTGGGTAGATTCATTCAGAGGCTGGGTCTAAAAATAGCTCATGGAGTAAAGGGTTACGCTGCCACCTGTTTCCTAGACTGATATGTATACTAAATTTAACGTCCAATTTAGAGAGATTCTTCCGTGCCAGGTTTGATGAGGATATGTATCTTAGGGCATTCATTATTAGGAGGTAGTATGGAAGACAATTGTTTGCTGATATGTATTAACCCTTTACATGTTCAATATTCATGTAATAGTAATGACATCATGAATATTTAGTAGCTGGATTTTTATAATTCAAACTTTTAAAGGGATTTATTTTGCTTCGGCAAAAACTGTAGAACCAGGGTCCATGCTTTTAAAGCTTTTTAGTTGAGTCTGAGTTCGTTCTCAAGCTTTTGATTGGTCAGATTTGAGTTCTCAAGCTTTTGATTGGTCAGATTTGAGCCACATGCTCAAATCTGACCAATCAAAAACTTGAGAACGAACTCACTTTTGCAAATGCGTGAAAAGGCGCTTATATGCGGGAAAGGAGGAAATAAGAGGAGACACCTTTTTAGGACTTTGCAAACAGATTATTCCCAGGTCAGATGACTCATGTAGGAGCCGTCTGATCAGGGTCTGCTCTGTTTGCTTCTGGATCTGATTCTACAGTTTATGCCATGGGCAGTTATTCCTGTCTTCATATAGCATTATAAAGTCATGTAAATACTATTCATGTTGTTATTTCTTACATGAATATTCATTAGGAGAGGGTTAAAGCTTGCTGGACAAGTATCCCTATTTGTTTACTGTAGATTTTATATTTCTGTTACTATTGTGTATTATTTACCCATTACCTGATGAATATTCATGTACAAAATAATGACAACATGGACATTTTTTAAATGTTTTAATAGTGGAATATGAACACATGATATTTTGGCCACTAGAATCATACAGTAAAACCTCTCTATAACGACCACTAAATTATGTCAAATATTTTGTGTTAAAGACGCTCCTATAAGAGCGTTGTTTTACTTTCACCTTGCTTTAAGCAGCCACCTGTCCTAAATACCAACTAATTAATACAATTTAGTGGCCGTTATAGATTGGTTTTACTGTATGTTCATTTATTTCAGAAGCAAACAGAGCAGACCTTGATCAGACTGCTCCTACAGGATCGGTCTGATCTAGGTCTACGCTGTCTGCAAAGGTATAGAAAGGTGTCTTTGAGGTATAGGATTCAATCAGTGTTTAGTCAGCAAATACAAATAATAAGGAGGAATGGGAAAACCCATACCAAACAAGTAGCTAATGGAATTTGATATATCTTTCTTTAGTTTCTAAAATGGCCACACTGTTCCACCTTCTAGGTATTGAAATTTGGAGTAAACAGAACAGGGAAAGAGTGAAGTTGTTCATTGGAATTTGCCAGTAAAAGATGCACGTTTATCTCTAGCATTTTCATAAAGTGTTCAAATGTTTACATTAAGTGGGGATGTCTATTGTGATTGTTTGTCTGATACAGAGCCTAGATAAAGGTGCAAGCTGAAATTGCCATTTTTTCTACCTAATCCTTTGTTGTGGCTACTCTTTAGAATCGTCTCAGAGACGTTAAAGAGTGGTCACAACATAGGATTTGGTTGAGAAATAAAGGAGTTCTTTCATTTACCCATCATATGTATGACTGGTGATATTTCCCTTTGTGTGTTCGAAAACAGGTGATTGACTTTTACGACGTGACTGTATCTTCATGTAGTTGGGGCGTAAATATAAGATAAAACTGTAATGGTCCTTCTGTTAAATATTTCATGTAAAAAATTGAGAAAGAAAAAATGTTTAAGAATTGATTCTGTTTTGTTATTTGTATTAAACCATTTCTTATGAACTCTCTTGCTCAGATGTGCTTCTTTGGTAGATAGTTGAGACCTTAACACATTATCCCCTAGTGACGCATTTTTTGCGCATCCATAAAAGTCACTTTATGAAACCATTGTGATAAATAGAGCATTTGCTCCTATAGGAAAAGTGCTCGGTGAGCATTAGTGATCGCCTGATTTCTGTCGTCTAACGGGTGTGTGTCGTCCGTCTTCAGTCGCCAACAATTTGAACCTTTAAATATACAGGGTTCTCAGCCTTCATCATTGGTACATGGCATCAACTGTAGGTCCTCTACAACAGCTATATAAATTATGTCCCTGGAGTCAAATTTGGCCCTGTCCCAGGGATGCCTTGTTTTCCATAGAAACATATAGTGAAAACTTTGAAAATCTTCTTCTCTGAACCTGGAAGGTTCTCAGCTTTCATGTTCTGGTCCTCTACAAAAGTTATACAAAATATGCCCCTGGGGTCAAAACTGACCATGCCCCAGGGGTGCCTTATTATGTCCCCAAACGAAGTGGGCGGACATATTGTGTTTGATCCGTTTCTTATTTATTATTCCGATTCCAATTCCGATTTTTCTTCCGCCGTCAACTTGTCCGACACATTTCTCGGTAAGTAATGGTCCGATCCTAATGACACTTCACATGGACATTGCTGGTTACATGCGATTATATTTTTAAAAACTCGCCATTCCAACCAAATGGTGGGCTTTGATTGGTCGAAATTTAGATATTGTAACTTTTGTTAGACATTCGATTTTGCTAAAAATTGGTATCCTAGGATGTTTTACTACTCAAAATCGATTGGTATGTGTTTCGAAAGTATTCGTTGCCATGGTAACTGAATGGTGACTGATTGGTCGAAATTTAGATCTTTTTCGACAAATTTAGATATTGGTTTGATTTTCCTGAAAATTGGTATGTCAGGATATTTTGGCACTTCGAATTAATTGGTAAGTATTTCGAAATAATTGGTTGCCGTTGTAACTGAATAGTGGCTCTAATTGGTCGGAAATTTAGATCTTTGTCGACGACTTTAGATATGGTTCGATTTTGCTGAAAATTGGTATGGCGAAATATTTGGGCACTCTGAATTGATTGGTAGGTCGTTCGAAACACTTGGGTACCCCAAACTCGGTCAAGTTATTTTGAAAGACTTTGTTGTCATGGTAATGGTGTGGTGTCCTCTAGTTGTTCACAATTAGCATATTAGATTTTCCGGAAATCGGTCAGTAGGAGTATATGGATACCCCGAACGTATGGCAGGTGTTTCACGTGTTTGTTGCCATGGTAACCCAGTGATGGCCTGTGGTTGGTTGAAATTTAGATATTTTGCTCATAAATACCAGTTGTCAGTTTCGTATGTGGGACATTCTGGGGTGGCCAGTTTTCTACAGAAACATATAGTGAAAATTTGCAAATCTTCTTGAAACTCGAAGGTTCTCAGCGTTCATATTTGGCACATAGCATCATGTTCAGGTTATCTACAAAATTTATATAAATTATGCCCATGGAGTCAAATGTGGCCCGCACCAGGGCTGGCCAGTTTTCTATAGAAACATATAGATCTAGTGAAAACTGAAAATCTGTCACATTTGGCACATAACATTAACTTCAGGTCTTTTACAAAAGTTATACAAATGATGCCCCTGGGCTAAAAATGGACCATGTCCCAGCAGTGAAAACTTTGAAAATCTACAAAAGTTATTTTATGAACTATGCCCCTGGGGTCAAATAAGGCCCGTCCCAGGAGTGGTCAGTTTTTTATAGAAACATATAGTGAAAACTTTGAAAATCTACAACAGTTATATGAACTATGCCCCTAGTGTCAAATGAGGCCCCGTCCCAGGAGTGGTCAGTTTTCTATAGAAACATGTAGTGAAAACTTTGAAAATCTTCTCCTCTGATTGTCTGGTGAGCGATATCATGACCCTCTTGTCCTTTTATGCCCCCGGGGGACATATTGTGTTTGCTCTGTCTGTTGGTTGGTTGGTTTGAGTCCATCTTTAACGTAAGCGATAATTTTGTAGCCATTGCACATACCTTCTTCAAACTTGGCATGCATGTGCAACTTATGGAGGCACTCATTTTTAAGGGCGACTTATTGATGTCAAGGTCATAGGTCAAATCGGGGGGGGGGGGGTAATGTTTCACAAACACGTCTTGTTTCTTTCAGTTTTTCATTTTGACTACAGTCAAAAACAGTCTGTATACTGCTGAGACACTGAAATACGGACCCACACTGCATTGGTGATCAAATTCGCCGCAAATGTGCGAAAGTTGAACCTTCCTTTGCTTTTCACTAACTTTTTAATGGCGTCGACTGATAAAGGTTTTAAGTTGAACCTTCCTGTGCTTTTCACTAACTTTTTAATGGCGTCGACTGATAAAGGTTTTTGATGACCAACAGCTCGTCTAGAGGCGAATTTGTAATAACCAGTAAAAACTCGATTAATCGAGCACTAATATACGTACCATTATTGATCTTTAAAACAGATGGCTGCTTAATGCAGGACGAACGTCATGCAAAAAACTCCTATAGGAACTTTCTGTATGACTTTCACCCTGCATTAACCCATTCCCTCATATTGACGACTTTTGACGACTCTGTAAAAGTTACTTTGTGAAACCATTGTGATAAATAGAGCATTTGCTCCTATAGGAGCAAATGCTCTATTTATTACAATGGTTTTAAACTACAAAATTCTAAAAAAATCCTTTTTTCTAGTTAATGCTCCTTTTCGGTAGATTTATTCAAAGAGGTTGTGTCTAAAATTAGCATATGAGGTAATGGGTTAAGCAGCCACCTGCCTAAAAAGGCATCCGTTCTTCAATACTAAAGTATTGTACATGTAGTACAAATATTGAGTTTTCACTGTATGTTTGAGCAGCATATATGGAACATGTTCTGCCAGTCGACAGAAAAATCAAATCGACTAAATCAATACCGTATTATGGCCATTGATAGATATTAAATTTTAAAAAAAAACCCTACACTTTTCTTCCCTTTCTGTAATAATTATGTAACTAAAATAATCATTTACTCCATGAATATTCATTTAAGAGTTCACGATTGTATGCGTATAAATTAACTAACGTCTGAAAATGGCTAATGAACAAACGAGAATTTTTATCATAACGGAAACTGTATAACCAGAAATTCAGAATATTATTCCGTCGGCAAACAGGATAATAATTCGACTGAATGATATCAGCCGAGTTGTGTCTCAAAACATACTACTGTATATAACATAACTCGTGGCTTCAGCGTGACGTAACACTACCATATATATTTTGATATTCACGGGTATATATTCACTAGTGAATAACATTCGAACGACCGAACTGTATTCATACGCGCTGTCAAAACAAACAAACTGGCGGATGGTACCTACCTGTCAACGATTGAGTCACGATAGATGGCAAAGAACTGTTGGCACTTGCGCCTTAATTTCGATACAATAATACAAATTGTAATCGCTGTCAGTAAATATCTACAAAATGTATGCCAAAAAAGACCTACCAGCTACTCTGACCCAAACCATCCATTCTACTAATTCTTCACGGCATGTCCTTTTCTACTCATAAACAAGAAATATCTTTTAAAAAAGATATTCAGCGGCATTCAAATATTGACACAATGTACAAAACAATCTCTGCAATATTTATTTCAATGTTTGGAGATTCTACTAGTACAGAGAACTAGATCTATGAACGGTTGCTTGTTATTATACTAGCAGAGAAGCATGCAATGAAAATGACGTTGAGTAGAAGAAGCAGTTATTGAATTTTTTTTTATAGGAAATCACTTTTAAAATGTACGATGTCAAAGTTATGTTTTAAAACTATCTCAAGTTAGTTCTTTAGTTTACCTATTATAAAATGTACATGAAAGCGCTTATATTTGTATTGATTGAATACACTTTAAAGCATAAAGTTTTTGTTTGTGCAGAGTCTGTAATTCCTTAAAGAACGGTATTTATTTAGCCTAGCTCAACGCTTTAATCGACTTGTGTGCATCATCATTAATGCCATCATTAACTGAATCTACATGTATTTTTAAAACAATATAAAGTTAGCAACTTCAACCTACGTCTATGAGCCCAAGCCCCATGTGATAGAGCCGTAGCAATAGCCTTCAGTAAGTAGCTTTATATCAAAGAGAGCCAACAGCCAGAGCCTCGGTGCTGTGGTCGGGGATAGTAATTCATACTATCAATACCACTACTCTAATACACTAAACAACCCTTCTTCTTTATTTCCTATAGCACTGCCTGTGAATTATGGTGGTTTCGGCAAACTACCTGTTCGTCAAAGTGGACTTTATTATCAAATGTTGTATTAATTGATAGCAAAATGATAGTAAAAGTTTGAAAGTTTAATAGTGGTTTCGACAAACTGGTAATATTGCTCAGCAACCATTACCATGAGGTGATAAATATCAGTACATCAGTACTTTGATTTTATGGGAATTTCCAGGTCTTAAAATCTATTTTAAGAACAGAACTTTCGACAGTCGACAGTCTTCAGTCCCATGCTAAATATCTGCGTAAATAATGATTTTCTGTACTATATGGCGTTTTGACTGAACTCTAAGAAGTTTATAGAACGTGTCTGTGTAACATGATGCCTTACATGTGTTGTGATTATGTTAATTATTTCATTGAATTCAATTTGCGAGGCCGTTAGCAGACTGTATATCAGAATTTTACATAGTTTGGCAATGTGTAGAGGCATATAAAAAGGTTGTATGCCAGTCAAGGTATTCACTAATGAAAATACAGTTTACTACTAAATACTCGTAGGTCATATGCAAATTACAATGTAACATAGTTTCTCATTGGTGGAAAACTAGAACAAAAGTGAAAATAGACAGCTAGCCGCTGAAAGATTCTCGTCAATCAACAACTATAGTCATCTGAATCCAGCACAGCACACACACCAATCAACAACTATAGTCATCTGAATCCAGCACAGCACACACATATTTCAATTATGTTATACTCCAAATCAGCTGATCGCGAAAATCTTCCTCCTGTTCCAACACATTTTATGCAGCAGTTTTATGAATCTTTTGTCCATTTCAATAAACTTTTTCACGGTGGAAATATCCATGTCCATGTGTATACAACACCGATGAAGGGCTTAATATACCAAAAACGAATGCGTATTTTTAATCCCATTGACAGTGAGTGTCAGACGTGTAGGCGAACTGTGTGTAGTCTTCATTTAAACTATTAGCAAATGGCGCACTTTACACAGACACATGTTGTGTACAGTGACGTCATAATGTGACGTGTTTGTATGTCGAAACTGTAAATGGAAAAGTAGTAAAGTCAAGCAGGCAAAGCCACATACAAGACGCAACCACCACCAAAACACCGATAGACAGCATAACACACATACACACATACAACCACACACCCAAACTCACACTCGCACAAGAGATGAACACAGAAAACACCAACAGACACACAAGAACCAGAGACAAACACTCCACACATAAACAAAGTCACAAGCACAAAGACGCAAGGCAAACAAAAGGAAGGGTGACAAAGAGAGTACCGCCTTGGCACGGTCAGTAGCAAAAACACCACTGAGGGGTTAAACCGGTTTACGGACGTCCTAACCTCACACTTCTCTCAAAGTCACCCTAGCTTTACATGTGTAAATAAAGGTATCCCCGCCGGACTTACCCACAATATAAACGACGGTTGTAACTCAAAAAATATTTTGACGTGTTTCTGTAGGTTTTTGTTATCATAAACTATCACAGTTAAATTGAATATCAGAGGTCTAAATTAGATCCTGGTTGATATGACAGTTATTAAAAAAAAAAAGTTGGAAAGTTTGGACCTACGTTGTCCCAGTTATTTAGCGAACCTAATAACTCATTTCATTCATCATTTCTATATGTAAGGAGAATTTATAACAATCCACGTTACTGCTGAAATATTGGCTGCAAAAAACGTTTGTGTTTGTGATGTTGTAAATAGAATCTTGCATTCGTGTTCATGATTATTGGATTTATTAAATTCGTCTTTTTAAAACGATAAAAAAAACCTCGCTAAAGCTCGTTTTTTATCGTTTTAAAAAGAAACATTTAATAAATCCAATAATCAAGAACACTCATGTAAGATCCTCTATTTATAAACATGGTATTGTTTTGAACATGAGTTTAACCCTTATCCTCATAGATACACCTTTTAACCCTTTCCTGTTCCATATTTATTTCAAATTTCAATACCTATTGACTTTTCATGGTCAAAATAGTTATTATGAAATATGGAAGGTGTAACATTGAGCATAGAAAGTAAAGAAACAGACCTATCAAATTCCATTAGCAAACAGAGCAGACCCTGATCAGACGGCTGCTCTAGGAGCCGTCAGATCTGGGTCTACCCTGTTTGTAAAAGCGTGGAATCATGTTTGTATGAAAAGGGTTAATACGCATAAATTGCAAACAGAGTATATCCAACTCAGACAAATCATGAAAGATAGGTCTGATCAGGGCATACTCTGTTGGCTCATGGAATAAATATAGATCTGATTCCACAGCTTTTGCTACGACTAACATTTCCTGTGTTCACATGTGAATATCAAAATCGTCTAAGTAATGTTCAAGATGTTATTAACTCATTCTCTCATAGGCTATTTTTAGACCCAACCTTTTCTAATTGATCTACCGAAAAGGAGCATTAACTATAGAAAAGGAGAGTTTTAGAATTGTGTAGTATTGAAACCATTGTGATAAATAGAGCATTTGCTCCTAAGGAGCAAATGCTCTATTTATCACAATGGTTTCACCATGTGAATTTTATAGAAGCGCAAAAATGCGTCACTAGGGGGTAATGTGTTAAAGTATTTCTTATATAAACGTTCTTGAAATCACTGGTTAAGAAGCAAACGATTTTGTTGTATGAAAAATGACAACAAAAATGTACTTGTGTAAGTAAGATCACCCATATATTCTCTATAAACAGTGTATTGTTATTTAAAAAAAGGAACGCGTATACAGTGAGTATTTTATTAAAGTGCAACATCTGCCTCACCAAGAACACACAATGAACACCTTATATTTACATGTACATGTATACAATCCATAAGCAACTTCAAAACCTTTGCCTTTAATTTTCAAATGGATTATTTTCTTCATGTACTTCTCGTACTTATACTGTAAAAATATTATCTGAATGCAAAATACTATTGATCTTGATGAGCTGCCGGGTTACTGAGGGTATCAGCTTGTTCCAAACTGATTGCAAAGGTTTTCAGCGAATACCTTAACCCTTTCCCTGTTCTGTGTTTAGTCCAAATTTATTTCAGTACCTACCGAATATTCACAGACATAATAGTTATAATGAAATATGGAAGGTGGGCCATTGTAGCCATTTTAGAAACTAAAGAAATATCTTTCAAATTCCATTAGCAAACAGAACAGACCCTGATCAGACGGCTCCTGTAGGAGCCGTCTGATCTGAGTCTTCTCTGTTTACAGATGCTTGAAAACGCGTTTATATGAGGGAAAGTGTTAACCCTGTACCTCATGAATAATCATGTAAGAAATAATGAAATCATGAATATTAATTACAAATAACTTGACCGTATATATTTTGATCCATGGGTAGGCCTATGTACGAAATGATGGTGAAGAGAGGCTATATATGTACAACATGTGGCTAAAATGTTAGTTTTCCTTCCATAATTTGACTGTATATATTTTGATCCATGGGCACGTACGACTGTGAACTAGAATTAAAGTAAAACAGTGGTTCTGTGATCTTGTTCACGTCAAATCCGTCTTTCACCAATGTCATCTTCAGCTGTTTGAAGGTCGACGTCAAATCGAGGTCGGCTTGTATGCGAATGAACTTCGGCTGAGCGTATGATGGTAACACCTTGAGCACGTGCCGAGATAGTGACGCCATCATAGCGGGGGTAATTTGGTTGTGTTCCTCGGTGAGAATTAAGGCCGCCATGCCAGCTTTTCCATCACCCCCTGTACAACATACGAGAAATAGAGGATCTTACATGAGTGTTCATTACAAATTGTTTTCGTGAAACTCGTTTACTGCTAAAGCTCGTATCATATTATTATAGTAAACTCGTTTCATAAAAACAATTTGTAGTGAACAAGCATGTAAGATACTTTTTATCATATAAGTTAACCCTTATAAAGTGCCACAGAAAGTGAAACAGACTATATCTGACGGCTGTTTCGGCCAATGTTTACAGCATAATACAGCCGGAGTCCACTGCTCATTTGCATAAAAAATTGCACCGGTGCATTTCCGCGATTTACGGCACTCTGTTTGGGCACTCTCACACAGCAGATTATGTGATACATACACGTTTAGACAACCGCAAATAAAAGACTTATGTGAAACAGTTTTAATTCTACGCAGTTGTAATCTTTACATACGTAGAATCTAGGCTATTGTCAAAGTGTTGCCTCAAAACAGGTAAAAACCTTATCTATGGAGAAAACTGCGTCCAAAGACTTTGCAGAGACAAAACTTATAAGATACTCGAACAGGCGCTAGGGTAACCCAGCCCTCACAGACTATATTTAGACCCAACGTTTTTGAATAAATCTACTGAAAAGGATAATTTATCATTTAATTTTAAAATTGTGTAGTTTTGAAACGATTGTGATAAATAGAGCATTTATCACAGTCGTTTCAAAAAGTTATTTTACAGAGACCTCAAAAGGCGTCAATATGAGGGAATGGGTTAAACCTTTGACCTCAATAATATAAGAAAATTTAATCCAAACTGAAATTTGGAACCGATTCATGTTTAGTGTGGTTGGGGTGGTTGGGAGGGGATGGTGTGAAAAAGATATGTAAAGTGATGAAAGCCTTTGACTTTGTATTGCAAATAGTGCAGAATCTGATCAGACGAATCAAAGAGTTAAGCAGTCTCCTGACTAAAATTATCTAAATTCCTATCTACTAGAATTCCGATCTAGAGGGGTTTACTATTAGCGGACTCCTTCAGGGGTCAAAATGTCCGGCTCTACAGACCAGACCATTGACCCGTTGAAACTTGTCTTACCTGGCATGGTTACCCCGTACACATTGGCGTCCTGGATAAAGCTAACATCTGTAAGCATGTTGCTGACCTCAGTCGTCGACACATTTTCTCCCTTCCACCTAGATCAGATAAACCAAAACACATAAATGTCCACATCCTCCTCCATGAATACTATATTCAATAATTATCTGCACGACTATTCAGCGGTTGCACGTTTTTTAATCAAACATTTACTCCCCATACAAAGGACATTTTAGCTATCACAGAAACTTCAGAATTATATCATTCAGTAAGCAAACTGAGCAGACCCTGATCTAGATACGATAACGTAGCTCTATTCCTAAATAGATATGTAAAATGGACGTTAGTCATTATCAGTCTTACAGCTACGATATCGCATCTACTCATATCAGTGCAAAAATAACACAGAAAGCACATAGATACTAGATTTCTGCATTAGTTTTGATCTACATTAAGCTGTCACCTATAATTAGACCTCTTCTGATGGCCGCTTGAGACAGGTTCTTCGGTACGTAAGCACAAATTATGAAAGTATAGTCAAACCTCTCAATAACGGACACTAAATTGAGTTAATTAGTTGGTATTTAGGACAGGTGGCATCTTAAAGCAAGGTGAAAGTAAAACAGAACGCTCCTATAGGAGCGTTCTGTTTTACTTTCACCTTGCTTTAAGCAGTCACCTGTCTTTAACACAAAATACTTGATGTAATTTAGTGGCCGTTATAGAGAGGTTTTACTGTAGTCAGACCTCTCTAAAACAACCACTCAAACGAGGTTAATTTCTGTAGTTTTATGAAAGACAACTGCCCTTTCAAGACTAGTCTCGAAGAGACGAAGCTAAAGAGTGGTCACAACCTAGGGTTTGGTGGAGAAATGACGATTTTAGTATTTGAAAAAGTACATAATTACAGTAAAACCTCTTCATAACGGCCACTAAATTGCATTAAGTATTTTGTGTTAAATGCAGGTGGCGGCTTAAAGCAAGGTGAAAAGTAAAACAGAATGCTCCTGTTTTACTTTTACCTTGCTTTAAGCATCCACCTGCTCTAAATACCAATTAATTAACACAATTTAGTGACCGTTATTGAGAGGTTTTACTGTAGACCTCTTTCTGATGGCCACTTAAGGCAGGTTATACTGTAGTCACCTGAATGAGAGTGGCGGGAATATAAAAAAACAGCAGTTGCTTTGGTTCAGGACTAAACACTCAAGCCGCCTTTAAATCTGAAAGGTACACGTCATTGCAAACAGTTTTGTCTTTCACAATATCACCGCAGGTGTATTGAGTTGAGTTTCCCATACATATACTGTTACATCGGTCATAATTTCGTATCAATTCCTCTTAATTTTAAATAGTCTTTTAACAACACCAACAAAGTTGTATTTTTTATCCAATAAGCGGACTCGCTGATGTGTATTTCATCATTGCTGTCAAACAAACTCCTAAACTGTTCCCAATAAATTTTTTCTAATTGTCTTGCTTCGTTTAAATTACCAATGAGCATTCAGTGGGCAACTTTGTGTAACTTTACTCTGGCAATGTACTTCCTTTTATCAAACTTTTAATACAAGAAGTAAAATAATTCATTTGAAAAATTATCGAAGTCATGCATTAATATTTATTAGGTTAAACACACAGTGTATAATAAATCCTCTCTTAAACTTCGCCTCCGAAGGTGTCTAAATCTAAGTTTTTAACTCTTCCGCTGCTAATGTCGCATATGTGATGCAAAAAGTTACCAATGCAAAAAAAAAATGCAAAACAAATGAAAAATGTTGCAGACGAAAATGTTTACTTGGCAGCGAAGGAGTGAAGACCGGTGTTATCTTACTCCCGTTTAGCAACGTTGGTTATGGATCTGGTTCTATAGGGTTCACCGTCAAAAGTTATAATATGATATAATATCATAATGGATTGTTTAGAAATATATTCCTAGACTCAATACTATTTCCAAAGTGTTTACTTGGCTCTAAAGTTTTTGGAGGAGCTGAGAACCTGAGAACTAATAATACATGCTTGAGAAACTCCTTGCGTTAAGGCCTAATAATGTGTTGATGAATTCTAGACAATGACGTTATCAGATTGTACAAGCAGTGATAATCCAGACCAACCCTAGTGCCCATTTCGGCGACACATGCTAGCAACGTGTACCTGAAGGTGTCTCCTACTCTGTCATTGAAGTACATGTAATAGTTCGCATCTACCCGGATCAGGTCACCCGTGTTGAAGTACTTATCTCCCTTCTCAAAGACGTCGTGAAGGAGCTTCTTCTGCGTATCGCTGGCTTTACCTTTGTATCCAGCAAAGGTCGTTCTCCCGGGAATAAGCGGTACTATCATCAGGCCTACTTCGTCTGGAAGAAATGAAGACTTTCTGATTAACCCTTACAACGCTAAATTTTCGAATGGACTATTCTAAAATTACAGGTCAAACTTACGGTGAATATTAAGGGATTTTTTTCTAAAGAAAAGTGTAACATAACAAACACTGCAGATCCTGATGAGAGGGCTCCTCTAGGAGCCCTCTCATCTTGGTCTACACTGTTTGTAAAGGACATCAATGACTTGTGTCCCTCACTGTAAGGGTTAACCCTTGTATGACCCCACTAATCTAGGTCTACACTATATGCAAATGTCAGCATCACATACCTACTTCTTCTGGGAAAATGAAGATTTGTTGTTGATGATTATATATCTGAATGACAACAAGTGCAGACCCTGTCAGATCAGAGGGACCCTATAGGATCCCACGGAAATGAGTTTACACTGATTGCAAATATCAGTATCACCAGATCCACACCGTCTTGGGAAATGATGAGTTGTTGTTGATCAATCATTTGAATGTATTTGATTTTGTTGATCAATCATTTGAAACAGTGTATACAGTATAACCTCTCTAAACCGGACGTTCAATTTAGTTTAAATTTCGGTCTTGAGTATAGGTGGCAGCTTAATGCAGGGTGAACGTCATGCAGAAAGCTCCTAGAGGAGCTTTCTGCATGACTTTCACCCTGCATTAAGCAGCCACCTGTCTAAATGTATCTAAATTCTTCTCTCCTAGAATTCCGGTTTAGAGAGGTTTTACTGTACTCTGATCAGAGGGTCCTATAGGAGGTCCACTGATCTGTTTCTACACTGATTGCAAATGTCACTATCAACAGAAAATGGAGAGTGAAATAAAAAGATAGAAACTGAAGGATGGTTGTTGATTAACCTTTAGCCTGCTATCGGCGGATGAGTGAATACCTATGCAAACAGTTTGGATCCAGATCAGACGCCGATTAACTCGGCATCTCATCAGGATCCAAACTGTTTGACACCCTGATTGCATTTTGGTAGACAAATTGATTATAGCTTGAATTTTGAAAATGTTTTAGGTGAAAAATTATGTGAAAATAATTAATTTGCTCAGTAAGCTAAAGGTTCACAGTTTGGATGTGGAATGACCCGTCAGTAACATTCAATTCCTGTGAAGGGAAATGCAAATCTAAAGCCAAATTATAGATTTTGAGGCATTTTTTGCACATTATAGTGTGTTTTGTTTTCAATTTAACATTTTAAAAGAAAATTTGAACCTTCATTAAATCTGAGACGAAGCTGGTGGCCCATATTTAAAAAAAATCAAATAACGAAAAAATTACGAAAGGAAAAGAAATTATAGAAGTTGTCCTTAAAGACCGTCATTGGAGTTGTTTGGCAATTTACTTGATAAAGTATGTCCATAGAACACCAACGCATGTTAAACCATTACTATTACAACAAAAATATATTACAAAATTTAAAGTTTTATAATAATACAAATATAAAAATTTCGCTCTTTAATTTTTGTCTCGACCATAAATTCACGAACGTGAAATTATGGAAGGAAATTCCAGTTGACTTTAAAGGCCTCAGAAAGTTCCTCGCCAGATTTTCCCGCACCTGAATATTTTTGCTGAAACAAAAATTTAAAACTGAAATAGTCAAATGTTTATATGTAGATCTTGACATTAGTAATTTTCAGCATTTTCATAACTTCTTTATTTCTCCACCAAACCCCATACTGTGACCACTCTTTAGAATCGTCTCTTCGAGACGATTCTAAAGAGTGGTCACAGTATGGGGTTTGGTGGAGAAATGACGATTTTAACATTTGGGAAAGATCTTTATCTGTAGCTCTGATTAAGTCTTACATTTGACAATGAAATTGAGAGTGGTGACAGTAAGAGAGATTATTGCGCATGCGCGAAGTAGAAAGCTTAAATATTTTCGGTGCTGATGATTATTCCGGATTTAAAGTTAACATTTGGACTAAAATGTGAAATGGCAAACTGTTTTAGTGTGTGAATACATAGAGAACGTATTAATGCCGAGAAAACGCAAGAAAAGTAAGGAATCTCCTGAAAATAACCAGTTTTCAGCCAAACGCCAGTCGACAACAATGGCCCAAAATGGCGCACAAAATGGCGCGAGCCCAGTATTGCCAACAATGGTGTACGGAACAGTGACACAAAATGGACAGACAAATGTAGGTACATGTTACGATCCGCAAACTTTTCAAACTCCACAGCACATGCAGTCCGTGCAGACAATGAACGGCAATATACAGCAGTTACCTGGAACGCCGGGCTTACAGCAACCACAACAACATATGTATATGTCACCTACCCCACAAACAGTACAATCATCTGGATCTAATGATCCGTTCTCAATTATCTTACAGAGACTTGAAATTATGGATAAAAAGTTGTCCCAGCTAGACTCTATTCAAGAAAATGTGAGTAGGATAACAGCACACATGTACAAAGTAGATCAGAAGGTGAGCCTCCTTGAGACAAAAATTGGAGAGCTAGAAAAAAGCCGTGCTTTTGACTCTAATTCCATCGACGAATTTGACAGAAAACAGAAGAAGATAGATACCGTCCTGTCCGAAATGCAGAATTATAGAAAAGAACAGAGTGATAGAGAGAGCGATTTGAAATTAGAGATACAAGATCTTCGCTGTCGTAGCATGAGAGACAATTTGTTGTTTTACAAATTACCAGAGGAGAAAGAAGAAAATTGTGAGCAGAAAATTCTAGACTTCATCGAAAATAAACTGCAAATTGAGAACGCTGCGTCAGAGATCAAGCTTCACCGTGCTCATCGCATTGGCACTTACAACAGACACAACGTGAGACCTATCGTAGCAAAATTCGTTTTGTATCCCGACAGAGAGCGAGTAAGAAAGGCTGCGAAAAACCTCAGCGGTACACAGTTTGGTATCAGTGAACAATTCCCGAAAGAAGTAATGGAAAAGCGCCGGAAATTGGTCCCTATCATGAAAGATGAACGCAAAAAGGGAAAGGATGCCTTTATAAGGGTTGACAAGTTATACATTGACAATAAACTCTATGTTGGTAGTGATTAGGGGTCGAGTGAGAGTGTTGTAAACTGTATATCATGGAATGTTGAAGGACTTTCATTGACAAAGAGGGCATCCGAAGAATTTCTAGGTATATTGCATAAACATGATATCATTTGTTTAAGTGAAACATGGACGAACAGAAACTCATGCATTGCTCTTAAAGGATATATCAATCCAATTCATTCATACAGGCGTTACCGCAATAGACGGGCGAAACGTGCGAGTGGTGGTATAATAATCTACATTAGAGACACAATACGAAAAGGTGTTCAGCTTGTAAAAAACGAAGTCGATTGCTTGGTATGGTTAAAATTGGATAAACTCTTCTTTCAACTAGAAACAGATTTATACTTAGCTGTAACTTATATCGCACCAGAAAATTCACCTATGTATGATCTTTATGGTGTAGATATTTTCCGCCAAATAGAACAAGATGTTATTTTTTACAAAGATTTAGGCAAAGTTTTTATTACAGGGGATACAAATTCTAGGGTGGGAAACAAAAAGGATTACATAATAAATGACCGCAGTTTGTGACAGGACGATGGGGATTTTGTCGAAATAGATGAACCACTAGCACGTGCTTCATGTGATTGTGGTTCAAATCGATTTGGTGACTATCTATTAGATATGTGTAAGTCAGCCAATATCAGAATTGTTAATGGGCGAGTGCACAGTGATTTGGAAGGCAGACTATCATGCGTAACACACAATGGTCAAAGCTTAGTTGATTATTTACTGACATCCGCGGACAATTTTGGTGATTTAGCAGACTTTAAAATGCACGAGTTCAACGAGTTTTCAAACCATGCACCATTATTTTTTTCTATCAAGGTAAGAAAGGCAATTAGGTCTCGGGCAACACATCACAATACATTTACTAGGTGGAATCCAGTGCACAAAGATGAATTTTTAAATGAAATTTCTGGCGATATTCATACTCTTGAGCAAACATTAATGCAGGAAATGGAGCAGGATTGCGAAACTGATAAGCTGGTACAAATTTTCAGTAATTTCTTTAACGACAAAGGGCCAAAATACTTTCAAAAATCAGTTAAACCCAGAGATATATATTTTGCACACCATTCAACAAACAAACAGAAATGGTTTGATGTGGAATGTCAGCAAAAACAACTGCTTTACAAAAATGCAATTTATGAATATAATCTGCATAAGAATGATATCAATATCAATATCAATCCGTGATGCTACAGAGAAGAAAGGATTATAAGTATTTCTGTCGTAAATGCAAAAATAGATATAACCAAGACTTGAGTAGGAAAATGAACCATTTAAGATATAAAAAGCCAAAAGAGTTCTGGAATATTTTTAAAAGAAAAAACATAAGTCCTAGTGGGGAATGCATATCAAACAACGAGTTTTTTGAGCATTTTAAGAGTTTGGCTTCAGACGTAAATGTACAGTATAATGAGAACGTATTGAATAACTCTCAAAACACTGTAAATGAGAAAACAACTACATATCATGAGCTCGATAGACCAATCACAACTGAAGAAATTGTGGCCGCTACTAAACGTTTAGGTAAAAACAAATCATGCTCTATTGATAATATTTTGTATGAATATTTACAGGAGAGCATAGATTTTACAGCAAAACCACTTGAGATGTTGTTCAATTATATACTAGATAAAAGATCCTTTCCACGGAGTTGGGCCACAGGAGTAATTATACCGTTATATAAGAAGGGAGACCCGTCCGACACTAATAATTACCGAGGTATTACATTGTTAAGTTGCTTTGCTAAACTGTTTACGGTCATTTTGAACGAAAGGTTAAAAGCATGGGCCGTAGAAACGGACATACTAACCGACGCTCAATTTGGTTTTAAGAAAAATTATGGAACTACAGATGCGATTTTTGTTTTGAATTCGCTAATTGAAAACTCATTTAGGAATAAGAAAAAATTGTATTGTTGTTTTATTGATTTTAAAAAAGCATACGATCTCGTTGATAGAAATAGCCTCTGGTTAAAACTAATCAATTTAGGTATAGATGGTAAGTTGTTTTCAATAATTCGATCTATGTACGAATCCATTAAATTGTGTGTTAAACATATGAATACATTGTCAGACTTTTTCAAAAGCGATGTTGGATTATTGCAAGGGGAAGTAACCTCGCCTATAATGTTCTCCATTTTCCTGAATGATATTGAATTTCACCTACAGCAAGATCTTAACTCCGGTATAACTTTTGACCAGTTGTCTATATACCTTTTGGCGTTTGCCGATGATGCTGTTATATTTTCAGATACAAAGGAAGGCCTTCAAATGTCTTTAAACAATTTAGAATCATATTGTAACAAGTGGGGCCTTACTGTAAATGTAGACAAAACAAAGATTGTTGTTTTCAGAAAAGGGGGAACTTTGGGTCAGGACAACCAATGGACATATGCAGGAAATATTATAGAAATTGTAAACAGTTTTAATTATCTTGGTTTGGTAGTTTCATGCGGAGGGTCATTTATGCAAGCAACAAATACATTGGCTGGCAAAGGACTTAGAGCTATGCATGCACTTTTTAATATCACAAAGGATACCGTAGTCTCGATAGATATAATGTTTAATCTATTTGATGCATATGTATTGCCTGTCCTTAATTATAGCTGTGAAGTTTGGGGTTTTGCGAAAGCTGAGAATATCGAAAGAATACATAGAAAGTTTTGTAAATGGCTGTTAAATGTTAAAGTAGCAACCAATTCGCTGTCTTTGTATGCAGAATTAGGCCGGTTTCCGTTATATGTAAATAGACATGTAAGAATAATTAAGTTTTGGTTAAAGTTTTATTCTGTAAAATACGACAATTGCATATTAAAATCAATAATTGACACGCAGAGAAGAGATATAGAAGAATTCGACGGAGTTGTAAATTGGTCATCAAAAGTACGTGATTTACTGTGTAATTCAGGTTTCGCGGAGATATGGGTCTTTCCCGGATCAGTTTGTTTTAAATCATTTATTCCTACTCTTAAGTCCCGATTAAAAGACATGTACATTACCGGTTGGTATGAAAGTGTTAATTCAAGCACATCTTTATCTATGTATAAGGAACTTAAAACATCTTTTGAGCGGTCTGATTATCTAGCCTTGCTCCATATACCCAAATACCGAAATACCATCGCTCAATTAAGATTATCGTCACACAAACTTCTAATTGAAACAGGTAGACACATGAATATAGAAAGAAACCAAAGAATATGCCCTTATTGCACATTAAATGATATAGAAGATGAGTATCACTTCATATTAATTTGTCCAAAATATGGTAATTTTAGAAAACAGTATATTCAGAAATATTATTGGCAGCGACCAAGCATGTTTAAACTAATTGAGCTGTTAAGTAGTAATACGACAACAATTCTCACTAGATTAGCAATATTTTGTTATAAGAGTTTTAAATACAGGGATACTTTAATGAACTCTTCATAATCACGATTAAGTTATATATGTAACGTTAATGATTTACACTCTCACATCCATCATGTACTTTATGTTTATGTTTTTCTCGTATTTTTGTTGTTTTTATTGTTGTTGTTTTTTTTTTCGTTGCATGCAGAATACATGTATGTTTGTATGGTGATGAGCTGTTATGCTTAAACCGAAATAAACAATATGTTATGTTAAAAAAAAGTAATGTTATTGCATGAGTATGCGTTTCATGAATATACGTTATTAATAAATTTTGAAACATCAAATTCCGATAACTGCCTTTAATTCTTTCGCTGCAAGTGTTACATCTGTGATTACCTATGCAAACAGTTTAGATCCTGGTGAGACACGCCGAGTCAGGATCCGAGCTGTTTGTTACTGTGGTAATTTTGTTGAAAGATAAGGGTAGGAAATTAAACAATCAAAAATTATCACAGACGACAAATTTTACAGACGACAATATTTAGCAGCGAAAGAGTTCAGAGTGTTAAAAGTTCCAACTGCAGACTGAATTTCCGCCAAATGTGACATCTGACATGGTAAAGATAAAATACCAATTAGCATGAAGTCTTGAATACTTTAATATTTCCTTCGTCCAAATAAATTTCCATTATTTTTTCACGAAATAAATGCTGACATCATTATTTGAGATCGGAAAATGATTTAGTAATTTCCGCTGAAGACCGTCATTAATTTAACTCTTTCGTAGCCAAGTTTTGTCGTCTGATAAATTTGTCGTCTGCTTTAAAATTGAAAATTTGAATTTCTTCCTATCCGTTTAAAAACACAGTTTATATCATCAAACAGTTTGGATCCTGATTAGACAGCAAGTTAATCGTCATCTTATCTGGATCCAAACTGTTTGCCAAGGAAATCACAGATTCACTAGTGACAGTAAAAGATTCAAAATTTTCTTTCATTTGTAACCGTTTCAATTTATCACAAAGACATTTTTATGAAACGTTTGAATCAATTCCCCGCTTGTTAATTTCTTGAAACAATTGGATTTTATGTTATACGACAAACTCGAATTCATAAAATTTCGTCAAAATTGCATTTGCAGCATAATTGGTAAATGATAGGGACTGGCTGTCGTAACTCTTTCGCAGTCAACTAAATTGCATCTGTTAAGACAATCGGTCTGCTACAGCTTTAAAATTTGAATATTCTTTGATTTATCTTCAAAAAATCACAATCAAGCTGTAAAACAGTTTAGACCCTGATGAAACGCCGAGTTACCGAGCTCCTCTAGGAACTTTCTCCGTGAATTTCACCCTGCATTAAGCAGCCACCTGTGAGAAGGTATCTAGATTTTTCTCTTCTAGAATTCCAGTTCAGTGTTTGTTTAACTGTAATTGCAGTCACACAATCTGTAGAATCCCTCGTCAAACTATAACCAATAGAACCATGCTTTGTTTTTCATAGATAGCTCCATATGAATGCGTACATCATAGTATGGCGAGAGATACGAGCGTATAAACATAGTTTGTGTTTTGATTACGCCTGTGAATATGGGACAAGCATGAACTGTCACGTGCAAATAGTGTATACCCAGATCAGAGGGCTCCTAGAGGAGCCCTCTGATCTGGGTATACACTGTTTGTCATTCATAATCCTCTAGCAAGTATTTCATACTGAGTGGGTTGACGGTCTATTCCACTCTGAAAATTCGGAGTTTAAAGGAGGTCATCAGGTGAGTTCATACCTGGTCCTATAGGCACGCACCACCCGTGCTTGTTTCGTAAGGGACTTTGCGACTCCAGGTCAAACTTGACAAACGCACATGGAGTAAACGTCCTCTGAAAAAAAAGAAAACCAAGAAAACTATGAACAATGTTTATGCCACCAGCTCAGTCTGCTAAACATATATTCTGCTTCACGTTTAATAGTGGAGTTTTTTCAACTGTTTGCAATAACAAAACAATAACAAAAACAGCAACGACAACAACAACGACAATTACAACAACTAAACAATCAGAGTATCATTGGGTGTGGATCCTGATGCCTTTTAACCAATTACCTCATAGGCTATTTTAGATACAACCTCTTTGAATTAATCTACCGAAAAGGAGCATTAATTAGAGAAAAGGAAACTTTTAGAATTTTGTAGTTTGAAACGATTGTGATAAATAGAGCATTTGCTGATATAGGAGCAAATGCTCTATTTATCACAATGGTTTCACATAGTGACTTTTACAGAGTCGTCAAAAGTAGTCAATATGAGGGAATGGGTATTTCCAACAGGATAGACATAGATAAAACGAATCATGTATGAACTCGCCGATCTGGGTCTGTTCTCTGTTTGCTTATGGAATTTTATAAATCTGACCCTAAAGTTTCTGCCATTGACAAAACCTATGTTTATACATTATTGCCAAAGTTCTGCAAATACATATGCATGATATCATAATTTATTACACGCATATTCATGAGGTAAACGACTAATTGCTCTTTGAATTAAAATGCACACGAAATGTCTAAAACGCAGGCAAATAACATGGGCGACATCGCAATTTTAACGTCAATTTTTATCTAGTTTAATGTGAGTAATAGTCAGTTATTTTCTCGACCTACTACTTTTGGTTAAACAAACAACACAATTATTCTATTTTTACAGATTTCTACAACGTAATATTTATAAACACATTGTCGTTAACCCTTTTCCTCATATAAATGCTTTTCACTTCAGGGTCCATGCTTATAAAGCTTTTAGTCGAGTCTGAGTTTCGTTCTCAAGCTTTTGATAGGTCAGATTTGAGTTCTCAAGCTTTTGATTGGTCAGATTTGAGTTCTCAACCTTTTGATTGGTCAGATTTGAGCCAAAGGCTCAAATCTGACCAATCAAAAATTTGAGAACGATCTCAGACTCAACTAAACGTTTTATAAGCATGGACCCAGGTGTTTGAGAAATTACTGACTTAGCATCAAATAGCTCGATTCTTCATGAGAGTTCCATTTACTTGGAGTCTCATTTGGAACTATAAGCTATTGCAAACACTTGTAAGATCGCAATTAGCCTGATCTAAGAGTCAAAGACAGACATACTATTTTCATTAGAATTACGGGGGAATAATTCGTACCATATATGGAGAGGACCGCCCACACGCACCGACTTGATTGGTAACATTGCTAAAACCAATGGGACATTCGGTTGCTCCATAGAACTCGACTATTTTGGGAATCTTGAACCTGTTCTTGAATTCCAACCAAATATCTTGTCTGAGTCCATTTCCAAATGCATGCTGAACTTTGTGCACTCCATCCATATCTGACTGTAAAAACACATTCGAGTCGTGATTTAGTCGTATCGAAATAAAAGTGAAAAACATCTTATATAATTAAAACGTATTTATTTCGACTTTAGTGTATGTTTTACATGTATATTAAAACGACATCGGCAATTTTTAGTAATTTATACAATTACCTGTATAAAACAGATATGTTTATTCTCTGAAAAAGACAAACAGCTAATAAATAAATGTTAACCTAAATCATAACCATCACCATAAGCAACCCATTTAATGGAAAGCAAGTGCTCTGGCATTTGTAAACAGTGTAGACACATATTAGAGGATCCATGATCAGGACCTGCACTGTTTGGCATTTAAAATCCTCTGTCAGCACTCTCGTTTTAACCCTTTACCTGATAGAAGCGGCTTTAAGCGAGTTTAATATATTCCTCCGCTGAAGAAAATAGTTCCAAATTTTACAATAATGAACATATAGCATCATAAATAGTTTCTATATTCTAGGAGGTGGCAGCTTAAAGCAGGCTGAAAGTAAAGCAGAATGCGCATCAATGCGCATTCTGCTTTACTTTCAACCTGCTTTAAGTGGTCACCTGTCTTCAAAACTAGAAATAGGCTATTGGGTAAAGGGTTAAGTGTACTGACAGAGCTACAGATAAAGATGCGTACCCAAATACTAAAATCGTCATTCCACCACCAAATCCTATACTGTGACCATTCTTTAGGATTGTCTCGAAGAGACGATTCTAAAGAGTGGCCACATTATAGGGTTTAGTGGAGAAATAAAAGAGTTATTCTTGAAAGTGTTTTAATTTACGCACCTTATCTGGAGCTATGGTACGCATTATTAGGTGTACTGAATTAATTATATCATTAAAGGAGGATATATCATTTAACTTTGAACATTCGGCCACCAAGGGGATAAACTTTACAAGTCTAATTAGATACTGCTGTAGCCTCACCTTTGGTCTGGCCAGAAGGTACCGGCACACCTCACCTATATACTGTACAATGGTAGCATCGTGCTTCCTGCAGTCCTCCCAGAAGTGGGACGCCGAGAACTTGTCCCGGAGAATCATAGTAGCGCCTGCAGAGAATACAGGAAAACAGGTCTTAAACCCTTTACTTGTTTAACCCATTCCCGCATAAACAAGTTTTAGATCCAATCTCTTAGAAAAATCTACCGAAAAGGAACATTTGCTAAAGAAAAGGAACATTTTAGAATCGTGTCGTTTTGAAACCATTGTGATAAATAGTGCATTTGCTCCATAGGAGCGGTAAAAGGCGTCAATATGAAGAAATGGGTTAATCCCTGTCCTTGTTTAATAATGTCAGAAATAATGACATCATTAATATTCATTAGCTGACTTTTTATAGTGGCATGTTCACAGGATTTTTGGATATTAGTAGAAACTATCTGTAGAAAATATCTGTTATAATTCCATGAGAAAACGGGACAAACCCTGACCAGAATGCTCCAATAGGCTCCTATATATACACTGTTTGCAATGGTGTGAATAAGGCGTTTATATGAAGGAAAGGGTTAAAGAGACAAGTCTTAAACCCTTTCTCGCTATCACCGACCTAACTCGCAATTACAAACAGCTTGGATCCAGATGAGCCACATCTAACATGGTGTGTGATCAGGATCAAAGCTATTTGACACTCGGGCAAGCTTGATCAAATAGGAAGTAGTCAAATTTGCATCACATCACAATTCGATCCGACGTTATTATTTTTGCTGTAGAGAATGGGTTAAGAAATCCTTTATCATGGAAAAAAGTTTGGATCCAGGGTCCAAGGTTATAAAGCTTCTGAGTCTGAGTCTGAGTCATTCTCAAGTATCTGATTGGTCAGATTCTGAGCAAGCTCAGAATCTGACCAATCAGATGCTTGAGAATGATCTCAGACTCAAGCAAAAAGTTTTATAACCTTGGACCGACTAGCTCGGTGTCTAATCAGAATTAAACCTATTTGATACTCGAGTGAATGTTTTGAAGAAATAGAAACAATATAGTTCATGTTAGTATCATAGGTCATGCCCAAGTTACATATAAAGTAGGTGAATGGGAATATATATCCTCAATTATTAAGTAGGCCGATGGAAATATACGGTCTTATGTTTAAGTCAATGTGAACATAATGATGTTCTTACGCATTCAGTAGGCAATGGGAACATATGTTCTTACATAATAAGTAGGTCAATGGGAATGTATGTTTTTACGTATTAAAAGTAGGATAGGTCAATGGGAACATATGTTCTTAGGCATTCAGTAGGCCACGGGAACATATTTTCTTACGTAGTAAGAAGTTCAATGGAACTTATATTCTTGTGTATTAAGTAGGTCAAGGGAACATATGTTCTTATGTACTAAGTAGGTCAGTGGGAATTTATATTCTTAATACGCAGATCAAGGGAACATATTCTTGCGTACTCAGTAGGTCATTGGAACATATGTTACTACGTATTAAGTAGGTTAATAGGAAATTATGTTCTTACGTATTAAGCAGGTCGAGGGGAACTGGAATAGGGCGAATCTCTGTTTGTAAACAAACCCGTCGATTTCGCTTTTTATGCGCAGTTAACTGGTGGGCAAAAACACCAATTACAACCTATGTATCCCTATGTAAAGGCTAAGCAACAGTTAGCCTACACATCATTTAACGACAGTGTTGGTTATGAATTGTTGATTTCTGTACATTTACTATATCCTCTGACTATAATAACAGTTATGTTTTAGTTTCTAAGGATAGATACAACAAGAAGCTTGAATAAATCGGCCCTAAAAACTACCAGCTGAACTTTGAAAAAAACCCAAAAAACAACAACACCCGATCCCTTGATCTGGCCTTTCTTTGAAATGGGAGACATTCTTATTTATTTGTTGGGCATGTCTGATATGTCGAATAATTTTAGATCAGCAGTATTTAAAGTTTTAATTCTCGTTTTATTTTAATATTATAAGATCTAGATATTAAGATATACAGTCTCATGTCGTTCATTCGTGTGTTGTAAAATTTCTTTCTGGCTATATACTGTACAATACCGTAGTGCTCAGATCTAGTAAAAGTATTTTAGAATAGATCTAGATCGTATCAATCTATATTATCTTTAGAACTATAATTCACAATAAACTACCTTTTTAAATATATCTAAATCGTTGGGGTTTAGTCAAAACATAGTTATATCTTCTATTGTTCGGGAAGCTGTTTAACAAATAATAACTTTAGACAATATTGGCACATTGTTTGGTAGTTGTTACATTAGAAGCATTCCTGTTACGTAATAGTTCATAACTTGTTGATAAGACAGTGTGTGATAGATGGCAGTTGTGTGATCGCTGACCCATGTCCTCTGCTGAGAAATTAAGGGATTTACTGACCATCTGGCACCTTTGATCGTTACTATTTTCCTAGGTCTAGTAAGTAAATTAGCAGTATTTCGGCTGAGTAAGTAATAGTCTCCAACTGTCTAACACAATTCATTTTCAACCCTCTGACCAGTTTCTTCAGTTTTACTATTCAAAATCATATAGCAAATTTAAGTTTTATTATATAATGAATGGAATCTACAGTTAAACAATGACGGACCATTCCACCTTAAAATTTAAACATTCAAAGATGTAACCCTTTCTCTAATATAAACGTGTTTTCATATATTTGCAAACAGCATATACCCAAATCATACAGCTCCTATAGGACCCGTGTGATCTGGGTCTGCTCTGTTTATTTATGAAATTGTAATAGGCCCGACTCTACAGTTTCTACCAACAAAACAAATGTCATTAGAAACATTAGCTTATAAATATTCATGATATCATTATTTCTTACATGAATATTGAGCAGTGAAAGGGTTAATCATCACAAAGTAACAGAATAACAAGAATGTTTTCTTAGTTATACAATTCGTAAAAATATGTTTATTTGTTTAAAACTCCTAACCCTTTATAAACACATTTGCAAATGATTAGACTCAGATCAGATCAGATTGCAAATAGAAGCTGTTTGATAAGGGGTCTGCTCTGTTTCCTTATCCCTTTACCATACATAAACAGTTTTCCTGCCTTTGCAAACAGAGTAGACCAAGATATGAAGGCTATTGGAGCCGTATGATCGGGGCCCACTCTGTTTGCTTATGAAATTATATCAGATCCGACTCTTCATTTCTACCAGTACCAAAAAATTTAAGGCATGGGTTTCTATATACCATTATAAATATTAATGATGTCATCTTTTTCTGACATAAATATTCAACAGGGAAAGGGTTAAAAACCACCGACAACCAGCCTTAAGTTACGAATTCAGCTAAACATTTATACCTGACATTACCCTGCAACAGAAGTAAAAGTTATGAAAACATCGACCCTTTTTAACGTGCTTGCAAACAGAGTAGACCCGGATCAGGGTATTCTCTGTTTTCTTATGAATTTATGTCGGATCTGACTCTACAGTTTTTCCAGTACCAGAACATCCTCAGTACATATGCTACTATTAACTTAATAAATATTCATGATATTAGTATTTCTTACGAGAATAGTCACGGAGTAAAGGGCCCCAGTCAAGTTATGTGTATTACGATGTCAACTCTTAATTCTGGGTGAATTTCACGCCTTATGCTTTTATATAAATTTGCAACAAATAACGTTTTTGTCATGATTGGCAGTATAGTATCCTGTGATAGGAACTTTGTGTGACACATCTTTAGAAATGCATGTACTTTTGTAACTCTAATTAATTATACCCTTTAGATATGACCCTTTATCAAATACAGTTATACTTGTGTATTTTATCAATATTTAACTTTTTTTTAATTATAATTTTGTACTGTGTATTACAATGCTTTGAAAAGCTTATATCTTTCAATTCCACAGGTTGTCATGTTAAACTGTTGTTATTTTTGTTACATATCGGCAAAGAGTTTATTATAGACCTGTCGTGTTATTTGTTGTACAACCGACTCCAAATAAAGAGTTTTGTATCTTGATTCATCTTCCAGAATCAATTTTCGGTTCATGTTTATGTTTTTACACGTACTATCGATGTAATTATCATCAACGATTGCACCATAATCGTTTTTTTTATTAATTTAACAGAAGTTTTCAAAGTGCTGTCAATGTTTCTGTTATTGTTTACATATCAGCTGTCAGTCCTTTTGCCCACCAAGCTTTTCTCGGCTAAGATAACAGGTGCGTGTGACGTCACGGCGATTCGCCCGTTATGCATTTAGTACTTACCGTGATTTACAACACACCCGAACCCAACAAGCAATGCCGCGGAGTGATACATCGGAAGTGGTTCGTACAGAATATCGTCAGACGTCATGTCAAAGACATTGAAAGCTTGTGCAGCGGCTACACATCGAACCTGTGACACGATGGCTGGTTTTGGTAGTCCTGTTTCGATAAAATATATTAATTCATTTCACAACAAGAATGATCTCACGGTGACTTTGTATAACAGTCTAGACCCAATGGAGATACCGAATGATATCTAGTTTTATTTGAAATGACGACAAAAATTGTAGTCTGCGAAATTCATCGTCTGCTGCCATATGTTTTGTTTGATTTTCTTTCCTTTGCTTTCAAAAGAACACATTCACTGATTCAAAAGGTCTTCACCATGGCGAGACGCCGATTTACATGGCGGCTCATCATTATCTAAAGCAAACCTATAGGTGATCATAGTATATATTCGTCAATGGAAGCCAAAGCGCTAACATGACATAACGTATCCTGTCGTACCCATAACTCTGCTAACCTGACTAGCATTTTCATCAATATCCAGCTGTTTGACACCTGGTCGATAGTTTTTTCAAAAGGTTGGACGAATCGGGAGTAAGTACACATGCACCTGATTAGAGGCTTAGCAGGCATAATGTTTAACCCATTCCCTCATATTTACGCCTTTTGGTCTATTCCCTCATGTTGATACCTTTTGGCGCATTCCCTCATATTGACGCTTGTTGACGCCTCTGTAAAAGCCACTTTTTGAAATCATTGTGAATTTTGAAACCATTACAAATGCTCTGTTTATCACAATGGCTTCAAAACTACACAATTGTGAAAAATGTAGTAAATGCTCCTTTTCAGTAGATGTAAATTTATTCGAAGAGATTTGAGTGTAAAACAGCGTATATGGGAATGAGTTAAACGCAAGGCAAGGTTTAACCCATTCCCTCATATTGACGACCTTTGACGACACTGTAAAAGTCACTTTGTGAAACCATTGTGATAAATAGAGCATTTGCTCCTATAGGAGCAAATGCTCTATTTATCACAATGGTTTCAAACTACAACATTCTAAAGTTTTCCTTTTCTCTAGTTATTGCTCCTTTTCGGTAGAATTATTCAAAAAGGTTGTATCTAAAAATAGCCTATGAGGTAATGGGTTAACAGTGATTTCGACAATTGTTTCTTGACCCTTTATGTGACAGAGACGTCTATTGGCGCCTTTGTAAACGTAGTAGACTCAGATCAGCAGACTCATGTAGGAGCCGTATGATCTGAGTCTGCTCTGTTTACTTGTAGAATCAAATAGGTATGATTATGCAGTGTACAGTATCTGCCATGGCCACAAATCAGCTCATGTGCTAAAATGCGATTATAAACATTCAGTTAATAAATATTCACGCTGCCAGTATTTTCATTAAATGAATAACTGCTTAAGAGATGTTCTACTATATACAAGTACATAGTTATCTTGATCTGAATTCCTCCAAAAAACCATGCAACAGCAACCTTGCACATCCTGTTATTAATTATGGACTTAACCAGATCATGTTTACAAACTAAACTATTACCTCTGTCATATTATACCTGTTGTCCCTGAAGTGTAGATGTATACATTGGTGGTTAATAAATTCACGTGCTTTCGGATAGCCTTGTCCACGGGCTTGGGTGACGCCCGGGACATAACCAGATCGAACGAAAGGAATCTTGGTGGCTTCTGTTCGGTCGCTGGTCCCTGGAGGTACACAGTTGTTCCAGAAATCTCTGGCATGACGTCGTTGACCGCTGCTACCAGGTCCGTTCCTGTTATTGTGAAAAAACAAAAATGAAGAATGTATGATCTTTGTTTCAAGTCTCCGCCGTGTGTAACTTGTTGCTTAGTTACGTATCTTAGTTTTATACAATTAAACCCTTATAAAGCGATTTGTCTTATGAACAGCAGTTGGTTATTTAATGCAGCACTGAAGTAATGCAGAAAGCTCCTTAGGGAACATTTTGAATATCTTTCATGCTGCATTAAGCGACCATCTGACTGTACGACAATATGTCACATTTAGGTGGTCGTTTTATAGAGGTTATACTGTGAATTTTAATAAAGAACTATGAGAAATCATCGTATATCGCTTGAGAAATCATCGTATATCGCTCGTCATTCATTTCTTGAATATTAGAGTCTTAAAAAGCAGGTGGTTGCTTGATGCAAGACAAAGGTAATACAAAAAGCTCCTATAGGAGCTTTCTGTATTACCTTTGACCTGCATTACGCTACAGGCCCATAATTACAAAACAAACCCATCGTGGCGTGCGGTGGTCTAGTGATAACACGATTGACTATCAATCCGGAAGTCCGGGGTTCAAATCCCGGTACCTCCCGCAAATTTCAGGGAGGCTTTTCAGTGTCTCCCACCCGCACCCCTCTCCACCCAGGGGTTAAAATGGGTACCTGTGAAGGTCACTAGCCGATACTGCGACTGCATGATTGCGCCATATGTTAGCAGTGCTCAATATTGTAGGCGAACGACTTAATGACCAGGGAAGTAAATGTACAGTCCGCTGAGCGGTCATTCGGACTGAAAGTAGACTATAACTAGGTACTTTACTTTTTATAATTAGACATTGTTTTGATTACCGATTAAGACAGATTCTGCTAACAGCTACACACATAACGGAATTGTCATAGCCAGACATTGCTTGCCAATAGGTGGACTTACGCCAACAATATACTCAGGGAGCCAATAGTGCCTACCGTGCACACCCCCTAGACTTTTTTCATGGGTACCAAAATGTTCAGAAAAGTGTCCTGAATCAGAATCGCGAATGTACTCAAACTTAAATTCTTTTAGGCTATGTGTATTTTAACCGTTTCCATGGCAACCCCCCAGTTTTCGTACTGATGACCCATACCTACAAATTCGCCCATATCACAGCCAGTTCTTGTCCTAAAACTATAAAACTGGTACCAAATGGAAGATAAGACAGTGTGCTTTTATTTCTAAGTTGTTTTTTAAATTACCTTATTTGCATACTCATGAATATTAATGAGAACATTAAAAATAGTAAAAAAAAGTATAGAAATAACGTAAACCTTTCATTTTTTATCCTACAAATATCAGAAAATAACTTCAAATGCAGTTTAACATGATGACAAACCCCCAGGAAACAAAATATCCAATTTGAAGACCATAGCCTTAATTTTAAGCACCATTTTTACCGTTTCCATGGCAACACCCTAGTTTTCGTAATGATGGTCCGTACCTGCAAAATCGTCCATATCACAGCCAGTTTTTGTCCAATACCTATAAAACTGGTACCAAATTTGAGATAGGACATTGTTCTTTTATTTCCATTTTTTTTTTAAAATTACCTTATTTGCATACTCATGAATATTAATGAGAACATTAAAAATAGTAAAAACAATATAGAAATAACGTAAATAATGTAAACTATTCACTTTTTATCCTACAAATATCAGAAAACAATTTCAAATGCAGTTTAACCTGATGACAAAATCCTCAGAACACAAAAATATCATATTTGAGGACCAAAAATTTAACTCTAAGTAACTTTTTAACTGTTTCCATAGTAACCATTCATTTCACTCTGTTCACACAGTTTTGTTAGTCGACACCTACCTGCAAAAATCTTCCATATCAATGGAAGTTTTTGTGCTAACTGTATAAAACTGGTACCGAATTAAAACTAAGACATTATGCTTTGGTTTAAAGGCTATATTTAGGCATTATCTTATTTGCATACACATGAATATTAATGAGAATAATTAAAAAGTAGCAAAAAAATACAGAAATAATGTAAACCTCTCAATTTTTATCCTACCATTATCAGAAAACAACTTCAAATGTAGTTTAAATTGATGACAAAATACTCAGAAAGCTAAGTGTCTAAATTGATACCCAAACAATGAACTGTAAGTAAGATTGTAACGGTTTCCATGGTAACCGATCCTTTCACAAATTTTGGAAATTTGACATCCAACTGTAATACTCCGCTAGATCTCAGTTATTTTTTATGAATAATGAAATCAATTGTTACAAACATAAATATGAGGCATTGCTTTAATAGTAAATATTACTTTTCTGATATAAACTAATTTGCATATGTATGAATATTTATGAGAACAGTAATAGATGTTGAAATTTTCGACGGACACCAGTCTTTCTCTTATAAAGCAAACACATATGCAAAATGATTAGCTAAAGTTTACTATGATCACTGAATATCACCAAGATTGTTAGATAATATAAATTTCGGACAAATTATATAGCACTGATGGTGATATATCTGTTTCATAGGCAACCAATCTGACCAATTATAAATGATATACATATACCCGGTAGTTGATATATGAATGTTAGGTTCACTTTATGCAAATTACCATATTTGCATCCTCATGAATATTAATTAGTGATAAGGAAACAAAGAGAAACAATATTGAAAATAACATGTTTGGCAGTATGCCGAGCACAACATCACACCATTCTCCAAATAAAGCTTGCAATGATAAATGTACCTTTTGATGATAAATAAATGAATTTTAATTCTAAAACTGTCTAAAAGATGTTAAAGGGCATGTATACATCTAGTAAAGGGTTAATACCACTCTCTGCTTTAAAACACCTTTACAGAAAGCGTCTTTGAGTATGCCGACTCAACAAATATAGATGAGTGATATCTCACTTAACCCGTTACCAGCTGAATATTCATGTTAGAAATATTGACATCATGGGTATTTATCAGCTAATTTATAGATTGACGGTCTGACTCTCAGAGAATACCTTAATTAGAGGATAAAATGGAACAGTTTGTATTGGATCTTCTCGGGTAATACTCTGTTAAGAGCTAGGTCAAGATGATAACATTGCTGTTGAATGTCTGTGGAGCATACCCTTATTATAGGCCACAATGTAATCATATACCGGTATGTTAATTGACTGTCAGAGTTACATGTTGACAACCATTCTTCTCTAAAACAAGGGGAATGTCTGGGCCGGGAAAGAGATCTCTTCCAAAGTATCAACTGGTCTGAAGAGTTAAACTCTTCAGATGTGCTGTATTAAGCAGGCCCTACAAGGGGGTAATGTTCCCGTATCAACATTGCGAAGTGCATCTGCTGGCTTATCTTCACACTTCTCCTTAATCTTAAACAATATCAATTCATTCACAGTGTGAAATCTAGGGTTGCCATACATTGCACGCGTAAATTCATCCAAGTCTTGCACAATATCTCCAGACACATCCCAAGAGTTGCCCAAACCTACTAATGGTTTTATAAACATTGGCTTCTTTTCAATGGTCTTAGTGAGTGTCAAATGTTCTCAACCATTGAATGCACTTGTAGAATCACAGCCACAGTACAAATGGAGACCCAGAAGTGCTGATCGGTAATCTTCTGTGTATGCTTGGGCAATTTCTGACATGTTTATTATTTTTTGATGATTGCCTGAGCCAGTATCAAACAAAAGTACAAAAATGAGTCATGCAGGAAACACCACATACAGAACAAACAGTCACCCGAACAGCAACACAAGGAAACAGCAAATGTACATAACTATAAAAACAACAAGAGACGCACAAAGACAAAACAAACATGCAATAGGGGGAAGATGGAAGTACCGCCTTGGAACGGTCAGTGACAAAAGTCACTGGGGGGTTAAACCGGTTTATGGGCGCCCAACCTCACACTTATTCCATCCCCACCCTAAAAGACAAACAGTGTAAATAAACGTACCCCCTCTCCGACTAATCTACAACAACCGCGACGGCAAATACAGTGGTAAAGTGCATGTATAACGAAAACATTTAAGTGAACAAACTGTATCCACCTATCGCTAGTGTACTCGATGACTGAGCTGCAAACAGAGTAACTGTAGAAAAGTAATAAAGGGTACGACAAAAACGAAATAGTACAGATATCCGACGTTCTCCTTCCATTTCTGGATTTAAGAGGTCGCCTTCATAGAGTACTAAACCTTTCTTGTCGGCGTACATGCAAAGATACCAGCGTGATTGCCAACTGTAAAAGGGTTCACAACCAAACATGCAGTATGTTGTAGTACTACAGGATCATATCCCTTTTTAATGAATTTTTTAACATATTTGATGAACAAAGTGAGAAAATGGGTATGTCCAATAATTTTACGATGTTTGTAAATCACATCACCATAAAATTCAGGATGTGAAATACCGTGTCGCAGAAGCGCCTTGAGATTACATTGGTACTTGCCAATAAGCGAGAGATTTCGATAGTAAAATTTAGAGAAAGTTTTTCTTAGTTTATGGTATCTATATCCTTGCTTAAGCAGTTTCTCAGTTAAAATGAGATTTCGACTGTTAAAATCGTCAATAGATGAACAAGCTCTAGCAAAACGAATAAGTTGAGATATATAAACCCCGTAAGATGGAGCCCGGGGAAGACAGTAACACCTTCAAACCAGTTAAGGTAATACAGAAGAATGAAGATTATATCACTGTCTGGAGTTCGAAGATGAACAGTTTTGTAGCCTTGTTCTTTTGCATACATGGTGTAAAGAACAATCCTTGTATCAGTTTCTTCCTGTGTTGAATTCAGGGCATCAAGACTGTTTCTCACTGTTGATATACCATAATCTGGCGAGAACTGGTAAGGCTCATCGTCATAGATGTGAAATAACATTTCTGCCTTGCAGCTTCTAAGCGTAAGGAATCAAGAAATTGTAGCAATTATTAGTGGTTCACAAAGACCCAATATGCAGATTGATATAGGTGAGCTGATGCAGAATATGCTGACACCAGTTCCCTTCGGTATTGGCACAGATGATGATGGCTTAGCAAGACAGATAAATCAAAGAGTCTTAAAACACAACTTAGGCTTACCAGTTCTCGACAGATGATGGCATATCAAAAGTCGAAATAGTCTTGATACCCTGAATTCAACACACTCACTGGCTTTATGGGCTTTAAAATCACTGACACTTTAAAAACAATAACAGAAGATTGTTTGGGGTATCATAAGTACTTGGCTTTCAACAGTTACCATGGAAGCAGTGCATGGACATTTTGGTAACAGTTTTAGACATAAAAATTATTTATTCATCACCAAAAGGTACATTTATCATTGCAAGCTATATTTGGAGTATGGTGTAATGTTGTGCTCGGCATACTGCGCAACATGTTATTTTCAATATTGTTTCTCTTTGTTTTCTTATCACTAATCAATATTCATGAGGATGCAAATAAGGTAATTTGCATAAAGTGAACCAAACATAAATATTCATACATCAACTACCAGGTATATGTTTATATCATTTATAATTATCGCCAAAGTAGGCCACACTATCTTTGTATGTTGAAGGGATTGTATTTAAGCACTCTGTAATATGAACAATGAGGTTAGATTGGTTGCCTAGGAAACAGATATATCACCATCAGTGCTATATAATTTGTCCCGCATTTATATTATCTAACAATCTTGGTGATATTCAGTGATCATGGTAAACTTTAGCTAACAATTTTGCATTTTTATTTGCTTTATAAGAGAAAGGCTGTCGAAAAAAGTCTGTCGAATTTCAACATATATTACTGTTCTCATAAATATTCATACATACGCAAATTAGTTTATATCAGAAAATAAATATTTACTATTAAAGCAATGCCTCATATCTATGTTTGTAATAATTGATTTCATGATTCATCAAAAATAACTGAGATCTAGCGGAGTATTACAGTTGGGTGTCAAATTTCCAAAATTTGTGAAAGGATCGGTTACCATGGAAACCGTTACAATCTTACTTACAGTTCATTGTTTGGATATCAATTTAGATACTTAGCTTTCTGAGTATTTTGTCATCAATTTAAACTACATTTGAAGTTGTTTTCTGATAATGGTAGGATAAAAATTGAGAGGTTTACATTATTTCTGTATTTTTTTGCTACTTTTTAATTATTCTCATTAATATTCATGTGTATGCAAATAAGGTAATGCCTAAATATAGCCTTTAAACCAAAGCACAATGTCTTAGCTTTAATTCGGTACCAGTGTTATACAGTTAGCACAGAAACTTCCATTGATATGGAAGATTATTGCAGGTAGGTGTCGACTAACAAAAATGTGTGAACAGAGTGAAATGAATGGTTACTATGGAAACAGTTAAAAGGTTACTTAGAGTTAAATTTTTGGTCCTCAAATTTGATATTTTGTTTTCTGAGGAGTTTGTCATCAGGTTAAACTGCATTTGAAATTGTTTTCTGATATTTGTAGGATAGAAAGTGAATAGTTTACACTATTTACGTTTTTCTATATTGTTTTTACTGTTTTTAAGGTTCTTATTAATATTCATGAGTATGCAAATAAGGTAATTAAAATAACAACTGGAAATAAAAGCACAATGTCCTATCTCCAATTCGGTACCAGTTTTATAGGTTTTGGACAAAAACTGGCTGTGATATGGACGATTTTGCAGGTACGGACTATCATTACGAAAACTAGGGTGTTGCCATGGAAACGGTGAAAATGGTGCTTAAAATTAATGCTATGGTCCTCAAATTGGATATTTTGTTTCCTGGGGGTGTTGTCATCATGTTAAACGGCATTTGAAGTTATTTTCAGATATTTGTAGGATAAAAAAAATGAAAGGTTTACGTTATTTCTATACTTTTTTACTGTTTTTAATGTTCTCATTAATATTCATGAGTATGCAAATAAGGTAATTAAAAAAAACAAGTTAGAAATAAAAGCACACTGTCTTATTTTCCATTTGGTACCAGTTTTATAGTTTTAGGACAAAAACTGGTTGTGATATGGGCGAATTTGTAGGTATGGGTCATCGTTATGAAAACTGGGGGGTTGCCATGGAAACGGTTAAAATACACATAGTCTAAAATAATTTAAGTTTGAGTACATTCGCGATTCTGATTCAGGACACTTTTCTGAACATTTTGTACCCATGAAAAAAAGTCGGGGGTGCACGGTAGGCACTATTGGCTCCCTGAGTAATATGTTTCTTATTCTAGATGCACCAGTCTTAATCCATTCACCTGATAGAGATGCCTATTAACCTTCATCCCGCTAAATTCGACCTCACTGACATTTGCATTTACAGCTTGGATCCAGATGAGACGCCGAGTAATTTGGCGTCTCATCGGGACACTGTGTCAATAGTACATGTACCTCAAAAGCTTGAACGAATCAGAAGTAAGTGATAACGGCAACAGATCGGAGCTTAACCCATTCCCTCATATTGACGACTTTTGACGACTCTGTAGAAGTCACTTTGTGAAACCATTGTGATAAATAGAGCATTTGCTCCTATAGGAGCAAATGCTCTATTTATCACAATGGTTTCAAACTACAAATTTCTAAGATTTTCATTTTCTCTAGTTAATGCTCATTTTCGGTAGATTTATTCAAAGAGGTTGTATCTAAAATAGCCTATGAGGTAATTGTTTAAGTAGATCTCATTTTCATAGCAGGCTAAGGGTTAATGTATTCCCCTAGACTATTTTAGAAACAACCTATTTAAATAAATCACTGTATAAGGAGCATTTTCTAGAAGAAAAGACTTCTTTTAGAATTGTCTACCTTTGAAACCAATGTGATAAATAGAGCATTTGCTCTTATGGAGCAAACGCTATATTTATCACAATCGTTTGAAAATGAATGAATAGTAGATCATATCTTAAGCGGCCATCAAAAAGAGATCTAATTATGGGTCTGTAAGGCAGGTGGTAGCTGAATGCAGGTCAAAAGTAATGCAGATCTTTCTGCAATACTTTAGCCATGTATTAAGCAACCACCTAATGTTTAACACTCATATTTTCAATAAATGAATTACCACTTAAGACAGGTTCTATTGTATACTGGATTTCAAAAACAATTGGATACTTCATGTATGGCAAAAGTAATACAGAAAACACGTTGTTCGGTTTTTGGTATTTTGTTTGTCCAATATTAAAGACATTGGAGTATCATGTTGCAAAATTACTTATTACATTTACGAAACACAAGTATGCTAAAACATTACTACAAGAAACGCTAGTTTTATGAAGGTATACATATAAGTGTTGGGTTCTTAAGATGCGTAAATTTAAACATTTTCAATAATACTCGTAGCTCCTTTATTTCTCCACCAAACCCTATACTATGACCACTCTTTAGGATCGTCTCTTCGAGTCGATTCTAAAGAATGGTCACAGTATAGGGTTTGGTGGAGAAATGACGATTTTAGTATTTGGGTACGCACCTTTATCTGTATCTCTGTAATAATAACTACTGTATTGTTTGGCCATTAATGCAAGCGCCGGAAAATATGACAGGAAACTCGCTAGTTCCCCCATTAGATTTTCCTGATCTTTGAATATGACCGTAACAAAAATTAAAGTCAAATATAATTAAGTAAATAAGTAGATATTTCATATTATAATCAAATACAAATCAATGCTTTACATGAGTCTATTTTTATTGAGTACGTTTCCAAATCCAACTCTGATGTGCGCCTTTAAGCAACCACCAGCCTTAAATGTTTAAACTTCGACAACCATTAAGCAGTCGCTCAAAACAGAAATAGTATTAACTTAAACTCACTTACCCTCACCGACAAGGAGCACGTTGGCCCCACTGGCCTTGACACAATGGACAAGGGAGCGCGAGCGGAGGTTAAAGTTGATGAACGCAATCTGATAGCCCGCCTTCATCAAACCTGTAAAAATAGACACACTTCCGGTTTAAACCTACCCCCATAAAGACGCCATTTGACGCATTTGTACAGTGTTGTAACGGGTTAGCAACTTAGCATGTCATAAACATATTAGATTCTTTAAACCCATTCCCTCATATTGACGACTTTTGACGACTCTATAAAAGTCACTTTGTGAAACCATTGTGATAAATACAGCATTTGCTCCTATAGGAGCAAAGGCTCTATTTATCACAATGGTTTCAAACTACAACATTCTAAAATTTTACTTTTCTCAAGTAAATGCTCCTGTTGGGTATATTCATTCAAAGAGGTTGTATCTAAAAATAGCCTATGAGGTAATGGATTAATTTTCTTGGTATATATCAACCCTTCACTCCATAGATACGCCTTTGCATACAGAGTAGACCAGGTCAGGCGACTCCTAAATATCGGTTAATAAATATGTGTGATGTCATGATTTCTTACATAAATAGTCATGAAGTACCGGGTTAACACATTCCCTCCTAGTGACGCATTTTGGTGCCTCTGTAAAAGTCACATTTTAAAACCATTGTGATAAATAAAGCATTTGCTCCATAGAAGCACATGCTCTATTTAACGCAATAGTTTCTAAACTACGCAATTCTAAAATTCTCATTTTCTATAGTTAATGCTCCTTTTTAGTAGATTAATTCAAAGAGATTGTGTCTAAAAATAGCATAAGAGGGAATGAGTTAAGCAATCACTAATATTACATGTGTATCGCAGAGGAAAATGTTTTTAAGGTTGGATAATAAAACACTGCTTAAGCTATACGGAAACTATCACTGAAGGCTCTGTTAACCTTTTCCTATAGTTAAACGCATTTTCACGGATTTACAAACAGAATAGACCCAGATCAGACGGCTCTTATAGGAGCCGTCTGATCAGGGCCTGCTCCGTTTGCTAACAGTATTTGATTGGTGTTTCTTTACTTTCTAAAATGGCAACCATGTTCCACCTTCAATATTTCATTGTAACTATTTTGTCCATGAATATTCAGTAGGTATTGAAATCTAGATTAAACATAGAGCAAGTAAAGGGTTAACAGTAATGACCCTGATCTAGCGACGCGCTGTAAATGTCTGATCAGGTGTTGCATTGCGTGTAACACATCAGAACATACCCTTTTTACTGACATGTCTGGGAGACATCGATTTGTTTAGGTTTAAACTGTTTACATAACACCAAAGATATTTTTGCGACCACAACTATCACACATTTTAACCCTTTCACCGCCGATGTCGCATAAATGCACCACGACGAATAGTGCAGTCCCAGATCAGACACCGCCTTTGCAAGGCGGTGTCTGATCAGGGACTTCACTTTTTGTCTCAAATTATATTTCTATATATGTGCTTTGTTCTTATGAAAATTGCATTTATTTACCTCATTTCATTGGATTACCGAATGATTTAACAAAATTGGATTGCAGACGACAGTTAGAAATTTTGTGCAGAAAGGGTTAAAGGCTAACTTCGTACGACAGATATTACAGTAGAACCTGTGTTAAGCGACCTTATATTAATTGGACATAGGCATCTTAAATAGCAGGTGGTTGCTTAATACAGGGCAACTGTGCTTTTGACCTATATTAAGCTGCCACCTGCCTTACAGGACCATGATTAGACTTCCTTTTTATGCTCGCTTAACCCATTCCCTCATAGGCTATTTTTAGATGCAGTCTCTTTGAATAAATCTACCGAAAAGGAGCACTAACTACAGAAAAGGAACATTTTTAGAATGTTTTAGTTTGAAACCGTTGTGATAAATAGAGCATTTGCTCCTATAGGAGCAAATGCTCTATTTATCACAATGGTTTCAACAGGTGGCATGCGTCAATATGAGGGAATGGGTTAAGACAGGTTCTGCTGTATCGCCAGTTCTAATATACCACGTGACGATCAACTTCCAGTTGCGACTGTCGGATGTTGAAACTTACGATAATTTCGTACACTCATTAGTGAAACGGTGCACCTACACTTTGGCGCAGTATTCAAATCAATCAATCAATCAATCACGGGTATTTATATAGCGCAACATTTTATACAATCACATCCTGTTGCGCTTAACAATGTCATTCATATACAGTTAAACTTCGATATCTCGAACTCGGATAACTCGAACTTCGGGATAACTCGAACAAAAACTTCAGTCCTGCCAAAACTTACAATATAGACTTGCTCTAAAAGCTGTCGCTACATACATCTGGAAACACATTTGACAGCTTAATACAGGTCTAAAGTAATGCTGTAAGCTCCTACAGGAGCTTTCAGCATTACTTTAGACCTGTATTAAGCTGTGGCCTTGAGAAATTATTCAGATTAGAAATCGGATGACTCGAACTTCTGTTATCTGAACTAATTTGTATGGTCCGTTGAAGTTCGAGTTATCGAAGTTCAACTGTACAATATAAATAGGACCCCACTCAATGGGTAAACATGACTCCTTTTACAGCATGTGGTTGTTAAAAATGCAGAAAGCTACTACGGGAGCTTTCCACACACATTCGCCCTGCATCGAGCTACCACCTGCCTTACAGTTTCAGCCCTGGATTTTCATATGTAAATAGCCAATCAGTGTCAACCGATTCCCGCATACTAACGCCTATTGCAAATGTCACTTTGTGAAACCATTGTGATAAACAGAGCACTTGCTTCACAAGAGCAAATTCTCTATTTATCACAATGGTTTCAAAATTACACAGTTCTGAAAATTTCCTTTGTTCTAGTAAATGCTACTTTTAGGTAGATTTAACCAAAGCGGTTGGATCTAAAAATAGCCTATGAGGAAACGGGTTAAGGATAGAGTCCATTTAGTAACACAGATTTAAACGTACTAAATGCACCGCCATTAACAAACAGTGCAGACCCCGATCCGAAGGCTCCTCGCGGAACCCTCTGATCTTGGTCTACACTGTTGGCAAACGACAGTGCATGCGTGTCTGGGTTTAACGGGTTAAACCCACATGATTGGGCTTCGTTCTGAGAGGTTGCTATAGAAACTTAGAAAGCGTATACTGTACCAAGGTAGGTCCATACTATTGACGGTTCGTTGCGTATGAATACAGCTATGGTCGATCCCGGTCTAGCACCGATTTCCACCATCGCACGTGCGCACTGATTCGCCTTCTTTTCCATGTACTCGTAGGTAAACTTTGAATCCTCATAGATGATGAATGTCTTCTTCGGGTTCTTGTTAGCACTTTCCTCAAAGATGTCAATCAGCAGTTGATTCTTGGCGACCTTTTCGGCTATTGCGGATCCGGATTTCTTAAGAGCGCGGCGATATACAAAATCCAAGTACCACCCGGGCCAAAAATAGTTTAGAATTAAATAAAAAACACCGGAAACTCCGATTGTCCCGAAGATTGCTACGGGTAGCATTTTGTCCAATTTTATCGAAACACACTTTATATGTTGGAGACGTGCATGCACAAGACTGTCAAGAACGACATACAGATAGGCGAAACAGCAGGCTGAGTCTGACACCCGTATTTATGCATATCAACGTTTTATCGGACGACATATTTAATGAACTGACCCAGGTCATAGCGTTTACACATCGAATAGCGACATAGACTCTACTATAAGATATCACACGAATAGATAACATTCAACCTTTACCCCGGGATGAAAGAATAATGTCTGCCCAAATTTGAATTTGGTGCAATTTTGACCCATTTCCGATTCGAACTGGCGCTTGAGAACTATTGACCGGGTGTCAAACAGCTGGGGTACTAATGAGACTCCGGGTTACCACGTGTCTCATCTGGAGTCACGCTGTTTGCAAATGCGAGTCAGGTCGCGTTTTGCAGGATAAGGGATAACCCTCTCCCTCATATTGTCGACTTTGACGACTCTGTAAAAGTCACTTTGTGAAAGCATTGTGATAAATAGAGCATTTGCTCCTATAGGAGCAAATGCTCTATTTATCACAATGGTTTCAAACTACAAAATTCTAAAATTTTCCTTTTCTCTAGTTAATGCTCCTTTTTGGTAGATTTATTCAAAAAGATTGGATCTAAAAATAGTCTATGAGGTAATGGGTTAAGACAGATAAAGCTAAGCTTAGATATTGCAGTTTAACTCTTAATCTTTAGCCGGCAGAGCAAATTATGTTTGCGACTACAGTTTCAAAATTCAAGCAAAAATCAATGTGTCTACCAAAATGCAATCAAGATGTCAAACAGTTTGGATCCTGATGAGACACCGAGTTACTCGGCGTCTCATCTGGATCCAAACTGTTTGCAAAGGTATTCACCCAGCAGGTTAAAGGTTAATCTGCTGAATACAGTTGAACTTCGATATCTCGAACTTCAAGGAACCATACAAATTAGTTCAAGTCATCCGATTTACAATCTGACCGATATCTCAAGTTTATAGCTTAATGCAGGACTAAAGTAATGCTGAAAGCTCCTACTTTCTACCTGCATTAAGCTGTCACATGTGTTTCTAGATATGTCTAGTGAATTAGTGATACATTTTAGAACAACTGTATTGCAAATTTTGGCAGGACCCAACTTTAAGTTCGAGTTATCACGAAGTCCGAGTTATCCGAGTTCGAAATATCGAAGTTCAACTGTAATTAAAACTGACTCCCCCTTTTCTGGATATTAATTTTAACAAAAAGTTCTATCTAAATTTATCACTGAAAAAACCCAAAGATTATTCTGACAAATAGTGCAGACCCTTATCAAAGGACTCCTGAGGGGGCTCCTGGGGGAGCTCTTTGATCTGGATCTACACTGTTTGCAAATGTGATATATACTCGATTCCCGCATATACTTTGAATGTAGGAAACTACTGTACTGTCATTTCAAATAGTGCAGACCTAGATCAGATGACTCCTAGAGATCACTGTTTGTCAACCAAAAGCCTTTAGCAAAGTCAACCCTTTTATGCTGAATGGTCTCCACAGTTATAGAGTGGTGGATTATTCCACTTTGAAAATCCAGCGTTACAGGGATTATGCACACCGCAATAGATAAAAATTGTTGTGTCCTTAATACATGTACATTATTATGTAGGCAAATTATGCACTTGAATAGCTCTTTGCGAACAGGGGTCTTATTTCACTGCCAACAGTATAGACCCAGATCAGACATCACGCGTATGATGATATATCTGATGAATATTTACACATTACTGTCAAGCAGTGCAGATATTGATCAGACGCCGTGCCGGAGACTGGGTCTACACTGTTTGCAGTTCAATGACCCCACCCGAGACCTAGCTCATTTTCGAATAGGCCTAGATTCAATATGTTATATAGGTTGGCGTTTCATTTTTAGATGTCATGCCATCAGATCCCTTGATAAAAGTGTAGTAGAGCAGAGACAGAATCTTTCCTGAATTAAACTTTAATTAATTAGTTAAAAACTCGATTATTTGAGCATTCAAATAAGTATAATTATTGATCTTTAAGGAAGCTGGCAGTTTAATGCAGGTTGAAAGTTATGCACAAGCTCCTCTAGGAGCATTCTGAATGACGTTCGTCCTGCATTAAGCTGCCACCTGCCGAAAAAGTTTTCCATCAGTAGTGATTACTAGAATTTAGAAGTATATTGTATCGATTTTTTACTGTATAAATCCTTTCTCTCAAATACACGTATTTTCACGCATTTACGAACACGGAAGACCGGGCTCAGACGGCTCTTATAGGACCTTTCCCTTTCTACCAATACCAAAAACTCCTGCATACACATGCCATTATAAAACTCACCTTATTAATATTCATGGCGTCATTATTTCTTACATGAATATTGAACAGGGTTAACAGATGACAGTCTGACAAGCGTGTAAAATGTCAATTCAATATATTGTGAAATAAAAGCATTAACTGGAATTAATAACTACATATATGCATGTGCAAGTGATTCTTCAAAGAGCGAATATTTCGAATTTCAACACTATATACGAGTTTGTGAAAATATTTCTGAACATTATTGATTCAGACATTACGCTAATTAAATCATTTATAAAGACTTGCACTTCCAGAGCTAATTAGCATTTGCCATTCTATATATGCTATGTTCCTAATGGTCGTCAAGAACTGAAAAAAGGTATACGAACGGGAAAATGCTCTGTTTTGAAGCAACTACATATACATGCAACAGTCGCTTTGTCAATCAAAACGGTCGATTGCAAGTTTCTCAAATCAATTCAACTATGTATAAGAGGTGTAGAAAAAGAGCGAATTTAGAAACTCTTTTCCTCATAAAAATGCCTTTTCATGCATTTGCAAATAGAGTAGACCTAGATCAGTCAATCCTGCTTGCTTATGTGTGCCTATGCCAACAATTACCTTGAAAGAAATTGCATTATAAACAAATAAGTTAATGAATGTTCATAAAAAGATCTAATAATGCATACTTGTTAATTCGAGTAAGGGTTAGGTGAGTTTTTATATTTCGTTCGCCAAATCCTATCTTGCTGTAACTCACTAGAATCACCTCATCGACGAGAGGATTCTAGTGAGTTGTGACTAGGTAGGGATTGACTGAGAAATAATAAATATTAATACAGTAAAATCCCGCTAATGCTACCACTTAATTAATAAACATATGTGTCTTTATAAGCAGGTGGTTGCTTAATGCAGGACAAAAGTAATGCAGAAAGCTCCTTTGCATTACTTTTGTGATGCATTAAGCTACCACCTGTATCTAGCACACATAATTATACCTCTTTTAGGTGGCCGCATTAGCGGGATTTTACTGTATATCAACATGCATGTCATCTACAGTCCAGATTTACCATTGAAAAAGACAATACAGTAAACCCCCTCTAAACCGGGCGTTCAATTCAGTATCAAAATGGGTCTTGGAGACAGGTGGCAGCTTAATGCAGGATAAAAGTCATGTAGAAAGCTCCTCCGGGAGCTTTCTGCATGACTTTAACCCTGCATTAAGCACAGTCACTTGCCTAAAAGTATCTAATTTCTTATCTACTAGACTTTCGATTTAGAGGGGATTTACTGTTCATTGTTTGAGTCCAACCACTCCAAACTCACAGGAACATGCATGACTACTTTTGATTCTATTAAGTGTTTTTTAAGAAACTGTTGGCCGAGTGTCAAACAGCTAGGATCCTGATTAGACACCGGTTTACTTGCCGTCTCATCTAGATCCAAACTGTTTGCAAATGAGAGTCAAGTCGCCGACAGCGGAATAAGGGTTAGGCATCTACAGTAGAACTTGTCTGAAGTGGCCATCAATGAGATGTCTAATTCTGGGTCTGTAAGACAGGTGGTGGCTTAATGCAGGTCAATAGTAATGCAGAAAGCTCCTACAGGAGCTTTCTGCATTACTATTGACCTGCATTAAGTTACCACCTGCTTTTTAAGAATCCTATGTTAAATAAATGATGCTTAAGACAGGTTCTGTTGTATTTCTTAACAAACAGGAAAACAGAATGCATTTACTTTATTATAAAAGGGTTTTCAATTTATACAACAAATGACTTACTAGAAAGCAATGGAGATTGGTAAAATTTCATTAGCATTGTACCATTAACATTCTGATCCAAATACAGTAGAACCTGTCTCAAGCGACTATTAATTTATTTAACATAAGAGTGTTGAAAAGCAAGTGGTTGCTTAATGCAGGGTAAAAGTAATGCAGGAAGCTCCTATAGGAGCTTTCTGCATTACTTTTTACCTGCATTAAGCTACCACCTGTCTTAGAGACCCAGAATTATACCTATTTTTGTTGGTCCCTTAAGACAGGTTCTACTGTACAATAAAACCTGTCTATATGGACCACCCAAAAGAAGTCTTAATTCTGGAGTGTTAAGACAGCTGGTAGCTTAATGCAGGACGGGAATTATGCAAAATGCTCCTTTAGGTGTCTTTAGATACAGTTGTGTTTTTCTTTGGCTCAAGTGACCTTGTAGATAAGGTTTGACGGAGAAATAACAGATTTGGATTATTCAAATTTCTTCTTATCTAAAGCTAAGTGCGGTCAGTAGCATGTAGTGGATGGATTTCTGCTCATCTCTTACGTGCTAGTACGCCATATAATATATTTAACACTTTCCTTGATAGAGACGTCTATCTGATAACGCCTTTGCAAACAGAGAAGACCTATTTCAGACAGCTACAGTAAGAGCCGTCTGATTAACCCTTTCCCTCATTTAAATGTGTTTTCACGCATTTGCAAACAGAGTAGACCCAGATCAGACGGCTCCTAGAGGAGCCGTCTGATCAGGGTCTGCTCTGTTTGCTAATATAATTTGATAGATTTGTTTCTTTGCTTTCTAAAATGTCTACAATGTCCCACCTTCCGTATTTCTTTATAACTATTTTGTTAATACATATTCAGTAGATATTGAAATTTGTAATAAACACAGAAAAGGGAAAAGGTTAAGGTCTGCACTATTTGCTTATGCAATAGTATAGAGCTAATTCTACAGTTTCTTGCATGGTAACATTTCCTCATTCAGGATGTTTTTTATATAAAATTCAGCTAATTAGGAGTCATACACTCATTATTTCTCACTTAAATATTCTAAAGAAAAAGTGTTAATATAAGGAGTAGCATGTCCTGACACAGACGTTTGCCCCTTTGTATAAGAAGCTCACTGAGAAATTGATGCGACCAAAACCGATATGCTTAAGTTCTGTATGTCACGCCATTCTTGACATTACACAGAAACAAATACAATTAGGCAGTCATACATTTGAAATCTAGAACCTCTTTGCACGAACTATTGGGTAAAACGAGTACCCTAGCTGTTCGAATGTTGAATTTTTAATGTGGAATGGTCAATAGAGTCCCTACAATATGAAAGGGTAACATTTGAGAGAGTATTTTGAATAACAAACAGTGCAGACTCTCTAGGGGCCCCTGATCTGGGTCTGCACTGTTTGTAATTGCCAGTACGCACGTGTCAAGGGTTCAAAAGGAAAATTAGCCTACGTATTTGGACACCCAATCTACCCTCTCCACCTGAGTGATAAAACTACACACCCAATCTCCCCTCTCCACTGAGTGATAAAACTACACACCCAATACCCCCTCTCCACTGAGTGATAAAACTACACACCAAATATCCCCTCTCCACTGATTGATAAAACTACACACCCAATCTCCCCTCTCCAATGATTGATAAAACTACACACACAATATCCCCTCTCCAATGATTGATAAAGCTACACACACAATCTCCCCTCTCCACTGAGTGATAAAACTACACACCCAATCTCCCCTCTCCACTGAGTGATAAAGCTACACACCCAATCTCCCCTCTCCACTGATTGATAAAACTACACACACAATCTCCCCTCTCCACTGAGTGATAAAGCTACACACCCAATCTCCCCTCTCCACTGAGTGATAAAGCTACACACACAATCTCCCCTCTCCACTGAGTGATAAAGCTACACACACAATATCCCCTCTCCACTGAGTGATAAAACTACACACCCAATCTCCCCTCTCCACTGATTGATAAAACTACACACACAATATCCCCTCTCCACTGATTGATAAAACTACACACACAATCTCCCCTCTCCACTGATTGATAAAACTACACACACAATCTCCCCTCTCCACTGAGTGATAAAGCTACACACCCAATCTCCCCTCTCCACTGAGTGATAAAACTACACACCCAATCTCCCCTCTCCACTGATTGATAAAGCTACACATCCAATCTCCCCTCTCCACTGATTGATAAAGCTACACACCCAATCTCCCCTCTCCACTGAGTGATAAAGCTACACACACAATATCCCCTCTCCACTGAGTGATAAAACTACACACCCAATCTCCCCTCTCCACTGAGTGATAAAACTACACACCCAATCTCCCCTCTCCACTGATTGATAAAACTACACACCCAATTTCCCCTCTCCACCTGAGTGATAAAACTACACACCCAATATCCCCTCTCCACTGAGTGATAAAACTACACACACAATATCCCCTCTCCACTGATTGATAAAACTACACACCCAATCTCCCCTCTCCACTGATTGATAAAACTACACACCCAATCTCCCCTCTCCACTGAGTGATAAAACTACACACACAATATCCCCTCTCCACTGATTGATAAAACTACACACCCAATCTCCCCTCTCCACTGATTGATAAAACTACACACACAATACCCCCTCTCCACCTGATTGATAAAACTACACACCCACTCTCCCCTCTCCACCTGATTGATAAAACTACACACCCAATCTCCTGTTTTACTTTCACCTTACTTTAAGCAGCCACCTGCTTTTAACAAAAAATACTTGATGTAATTTAGTGGCCGTTATAGAAAGGTTTTACTGTATTATATATGGAGTAAAGGGTAATGTAAGACGAAAGTTATGCAAAAAGCTCCCATAGAAAAGTTCTTATAGCTCCTATAGTTTCTAATAAGTGACAAAAGGTGCAGAACCTGATCAGATCCCGCGTTTTCAATACGGCGACAGATCAGCTTCTTCACGATATACAAAACCCAATCATCGAGCTTACTCTCTTGTTTAAAGCAAAAACTGGTGTTAATTCTTGCCACACTAACAGCGGCCTAACCCGCATTAGCAAATAGCTTGACTCCAGATGAGACACCGGATAACTCAGCGTCTCATCAGGGTCAAAACATTGTTTGTATAGAAAGTACAGTAGAACCTGCCTTAAGTGGCCATCAAGCAGATATCTAATTATGGGTCTGTAAAGCAGGTGGTAGCTTAATACAGGTCAAAAGTAAAAAAGCTGCTTTACTTCCTGTATTTTAAGACTCCTGTGTTCAATAAATGTATGGCCGCTTAGGACAGACTCTACAGTAGTCAAACTTGCATTTCTTCGGAATTTGAGCAGATATTTTATTTTACAGCAGGGGTTAATAAAGATTGTATTTGACGGTATAAACAACAATCCTCGTGTATTCACATGAAACAATTGTACACTGATCTATACGTTCCTGGAAGAAATGCATTAAACACGCGCATCAAATAGTACTGGTATGTCAAATTGGCATTACACAGACATATAAAGCAATTCGAAAATTTGAAATTCAAATAAACAAAGAGATTTATGTTTTTCTCTGCAATATACTTCCGTATTTAGATGGTAAATTGCACAGTATGAAAGACAAGGATTCCATTTGAAGGTTTTCACTGAAATTTAAGAAGAAACAGCAGTATTTATGTCTTACGACTTGTCTCTTGCCTTCCGAAATTCACACTGTACGTTGAATTATTTTAAACAAATGTAAATAAATTTGGCATAAAGATTACAGTACGTGACATTATTTTCTTAACACTTTACCTGATAACAGAGAGAGAGAGAGAGAGAGAGAGAGAGAGAGAGAGAGAGAGAGAGAGAGAGAGAGAGAGAGAGAGATATATATTACTTTTCATAAATGGCGGAGTTGTGAATATATATTCATCGGGTAAAGAGTTAACCCTTAACTCTACGTCTATGCAGTTTTACGCATTGGGAGCTGTTTGGCCATGGTCTTCTCTGTTTATTTATGGATCAACTCTTGCTAGGGCAAAAACTTCGCATTTTCATATACAACTAACATGTACCATAGCATATATTTAGTTAAATCATTATTCATACAGTCATTATTTCTTACATGAATATTCATGGAGTAGAAAATTTAATGTTATTGAAATGATGATTGATAAACATTTATTTTATCATCTTTGCTCTCTAATGTGACTACCAAAAAGGGATATAAATATGCGTCTTAACCCTTTACCCCATGTATATTCATGTAAGAAATATTGACAACATGAAAATTAATTAGAATATTTTCTATAATAGATTATGAAAACAAAATAATTTGGCTATGACAGGAACTGTATAATCAGATCTGTATTATTCCATAAGCAAATAGAGCAGACTCTGATCAGACATCCTGAAGCAGCCGTCTGATCTTGGTCATTTCTGTTTGCAAAGGTGTAGAAATGCGTGTAAACGGTTAAAATATGGTAGTTTAATGCAGGACGAAGTGTATACATAAAGCTCCCATGCCATTACTTTCATCCTATATTAACCCATTCCCTCATAGGCTATTATTAGACCAATTTTTCTTTGAATAAAACTAGCGAAAAGGAGCATTTACTAGAGAAAAGGAACATTTTAAGTTGTGTAGTTTTGAAACATTTAACATCCTCGTCGCCATTGTTATGTCCGCGTGGTAGTAGGGCTTACAGACGGAAGAACAGTTGAACAGTTAAGCACTTTAGTTATTGGTCTAGCTACATGGTTAATACATACTATAAGAATACTACAAGTAAACTGTCCCCAGCCTAAAACGCTATCAGAGAGGGCCAGTGGGTAATTAACATAAAGAGGCGGACCTATGCTGTGAGTGGCAATAGAGCTCTACACTACAATTGTGATAAATAGAGCATTTGCTCTTATAGGAGCAAATGCTCCATTTATCACAATAGTTTCAAAAAGGGACTTTTACAGATGAGTCAAACGGCGGCAATACGAGGCAATGGTTTAAGGAACACCATGTTTTAAAGACACCAAAAGTTAATCATTCGACGCTCGCTTTAGAGAGAATCTACTGTATCCATTGGTTTCTTAAATAATATATCCAAGTTGCTCTCCGTAAATGTTTTGAATCAGGCATACTAGTCTGGTATCGATTTCAACTTCGTTATCTTTTGGTCAGAAAAATGTTGACGACTCTGTAAAAGTCACTTTGTGAAACCATTGTGATAAATAGAGCATTTGCTCCTATAGGTGCAAATGCTTTATTTATCACAATGGTTTCAAACTACAAAATTCTAAACATTTCCTTTTCTCTAGTTAATGCTCTTTTTCGGTAGATTTATTTAAAGAGGTGGGATCTCAAAAATAGCCTATGAGGTAATGGGTTACTGTAAAGGTATCATTAATGTGACTACATGTTTGACCCGTCTTTACCACAGATCACGTGATCAAAATTATCATGAGTCCTAATTTCGACCATCGCTACATATTGCATATTCTAGCACAAAACATGGTCGGCTAACCTTGCAAGCCAGAAATTATTGTAACGAGCTCAACTTCCGATGCGATCAACGCATGTTGGAAATTACAGTATTTTGTTAGACAGGTCCCTGGATAACACAGTAAACTTGATTTATTTCAAATTTGTTTCGTGTCAATGCCATCCAACCACAATGGATATTATAAGCGATGCTCCTGGCGAATGGCAAACAGTATATAGTAAAACATGTTTTAAGCGACCATAAAAAGGAGTCTTATTATGCCTTTTTGTAGCCGGGTAGAGATTGTGGTGAAGCTGTTGATAGGTCTTAGACTGTGTGGCTTGGTAGCTCAGTCGGTAGAGTGTTAGCATGGTAAGCCAAATGCCCTGGGTTCTAGTCCCAGGCAAGTCACAACTTTTTCACCATGTAACATTTGGCGCCCAACTGTGATTTCAGGATGTTGGCTATCAGTTGCCTCTGCATTTCAGGGTCCATGCTTATAAAGCTTTTAGTTGAGTCTGAGTTTCGTTCTCAGGCTTTTGATTGGTCAGATTTGAGTTCTCAAGCTTTTGATTGGTCAGATTTGAGCCAAAGGCTCAAATCTGACCAATCAAAAGCTTGAGAACGATCTCAGACTCAACTAAAAGCTTTATAAGCATGGACCCTGATGTTCCTATGGATTACAGCGGTTTGACGCTTTGGTCGTTGTCATGTACACTACTGGAGAGAACTAATACGACATTTACAGAAGATTCGGTCTCTTGTATACGCCATCCGAAGTAACCTCACAACGGTTTCAGCCCCACCCAATCAATTACCTAAATATTATCTTTGTAAATTACCCACAGGGTCATATATATGAAGATAATTTGAAACTAATAAGCAACTCGTGGAGTGTTCTTTGAGTAAGAATTCGGGACGAATTCTTGTAGAGGGTGTGCGGGTAGCCGGGTAGAGATTGTGGTGAAACAGTTGATATGCTTAGACTGTGTAGTTTGATAGCTCAGTCGGTAGAGTGTTGGCATGGTAGGCCAGAGACCCTGAGTTCGAGTCCCAGTCGAGTTATAACTTTTTCACCACGTTACATTTTAAGACAGATAGTAGCTTAATGGAGGACAAAAGTAATGAAGACAGCTCCTATGGCAGCTTTCTGTATTACGTTTATCCTGTATCAAGAAACCACATGCGTTTAACTGGATACTTCATGAATATACCTTTTGACGCTTTTGCAAACAGAGTAGACCCAGATCAGACGGCTCACTTTTTGATGACCGCCTAAGACAGGTTCTACTGTAGAGGAGACACCGAGTAATTAAACTTCTCATTCAAGCTCCAAACTATATACAGTAAAACCTCGATTATTCGAATTTTCGTTAGAAACGAATTTAGACCCTTTTAGGCAGGTGGCTGCTTAATGCATGATGAAAGTCATGCAGAAAGCTCTTAGAGGAGCTTTCTGCATGACTTTCACCATGCATTAAGCTGCCACCTGTCTTAAAGATCGATAATAATACGTATTTTAGTGTTCGGATAATCGAGGTTTTACTGTAGTATACTCTGGTCGAGAAATGAAAAATGTCTCATTCCAAATCTGAATAAGAAAATATTTTCTATGGTCGCAATATTTGTCAGCATGTTAAAGAATACAATAACAAATAAAAAGAAAATTCAACCTTTATCTCGCTACTCTCGAACCCACTCGCATTTGCAAACAGCTTAGATTCAGATGAAATGTCGAGTAAGCATGCGTCTCATTAGGGGTCAAGCTGTTTGACACACATGCTACAGTTTCTCAAATGCTTAGTCATATTGGAGGTGTTCAAAATTGCACCGAATCCAAATTTGAGCACTTGTTTTCCGCACAGCAGTGTAAGGGTTGATTAAAAAATGTAAACATAGAATTACTCAGAAAGTTTCATACCAAATATTATCCAAATACGGTAAAGAGTCTCACTAATTAACATTTGATTCTTTAAAAGCAGGTGGTTGCTTTATGCAGGGCCAAAGTAATACAGAAAGCTCCTATAGGAGCTTTCTGTATAACTTTTGCCCTGCATTAAGCTACCACCTGTTTTAAAAATCCAGAATTACACTTCTTTGGAATGGTTTTAATAGAAGGACGTTACTGTAAATGCAAACTTTGTCTGACACAGTGTCAGTAACTACTAATTTAGACCGAGACACGTATCTCTTATCCGGCTATCGTGAACTTATTTTTCCATTGTTATGAATCGTTCTGTTCAGTCCTGTCTGGAAAACGTTCAATTAACACTTATCATTCTGTAAAAAATGATATCTGATTAAACTCTGATCTGGAGTAATATTTAACTAACTTGTTCAAGCTCTTGAGAAACTTGTGGACCGAGTGTTAAACAGTTTGGATCCTGATGAGATGTCGAGTTACTCGGCCTCTTGTCTATATTCCAGAGGTTTGCAATGGCGAGTCAAGTCGTGTTTAGCAGCGTTAGGGTTAGGTAAATAGAATTATAACCAACATATACCAAGAGACAATGCTCAGTCAGTATTTATGTTATTTTTCGAGAGTTGAAGTGCAGTAGAACATATATTAAGTGGCCATCAAAATGAGGTCTAATTATGGGTGTGTAAGACAGGTGGTAGCTTAATGCTCATACAGGAGCTTTCTGCATTACATTTGCCCTGCATTAAGCAACCACATGCTTTATAAGACTCCTATGTACAATAAATGAATGGCCCGCTTAGGACAGGTTTTACTGTATACCAAGGGACAACTCTCAGTCAAATTTATAAGAGTGTACATTACAGTACATTCTCGCAAACCACATACTTTACAAGAATAGGAGTCTCTAAAAGCAGGTGGTTGCTTAACCCATTCCCTCATATTGACGACCTTTGACGACTCTGTAAAAGTCACCTTGTGAAAACATTGTGGTAAATAGAGCATTTGCTCCAATAGGAGCATATGCTCTATTTATCACAATGGTTTCAAACTAAAAATTTCTAAAATTTTCCTTTTCTGTAGTTAATGCTCCTTTTCGGTAGATTTATTCAAAGAGGTTGTTTCTAAAAATAGCATATGAGGTAATTGGTTAATATAGTTTCAAGTTTCAAGTTTATTTCAAACTCATGGCCCATACGGGCATAAGAGATATATAAACAAATTAACAGAGAAAAAGAAAAAGCATGATATAAACAGTAGTAAACAAAAGACCCATGTCAACCCTGCACAATCGAGAAATGTCTCAACATAGATGATGCCCGACAAGTGTATGATATCTGCCGGGATCCCAGGAGTCATACTGTAACTTAATAGTAACATAAATCAGAAATAAAATCGCATAATATAAGGAAGACGGCTCATCTAACTTTCATCATTATAGTTTTAACATAAGGCTAAATTGGTCAAAATATTCAGATAAGGCAACATTAATGCAGAAAGCTACAGCAGACATCTTCTCAGTGGTCCGAGTAGAGATCATTGTTGTCCATGAGTTGTATGTCACTGATTTTCTTTCGTTTCTGATTTCATAATTTTGTAAACTGTGCTGTTGTGTTCAGATATATAATGAAAACAATCAATTAAAATACATGTAGAACTGAAACAAGGAGATGGTAAGAAAGATCTCAGCCATTGTTTATGTTATTAGATAAAAAACAATAGTGTCCCATCAATTCAATCGGAACACCTCGGGGATTTCTGTGTAATTATCTATTTCTTTATTTCTGTGTCTTCATTGTACAACAAAGTTTTACATATACTCGTATGTACAAAGTTATCAGAACTACTTTTAGAGTGGAGTCCTGCATCAATCTCAGATGCTTTGTTATAAAGAATAATGCCATCGGAAAAAATATGGAGGGCTTATTGACATGCTTCTTTCAACTTGACATCGCACAATCAGACAAATAGATTAAATGTTTGTTTATTTGGGACGCTAATGAGACATTTTGAAAGTAAGAAAATGGAAACGCCAGTAACTATTTCAGCTTCGTTGACAATTTTTGTCTTACGGGATGAATAATGATTGTGATTATTTTGCACAGCATATTGAAAATGTGAACTTCACCGGTACTAATCACATGGCTATATATCTGAGCTGCTTTCTTCGATTGCGCTCTGGTCTGGATCAGCTCTGTTTGCTTATGGAATGTTAAAGATCTGATTGTGCGGTTTGGTTTCTGTCCTGGTTTATAAATCCATCTAAATTATATCCATTATTAGGGTCCTCTCTGTTCTTCCTTAGGGAAAGAGTTCAAGAGGGCGTATTTAACAAGTACATATGTATATAGCAAGTATAAGTAAACAAAGGACGGGCGGACACGTGTGTGGTACAATGGAAAGTAGGCATACGGGAGTCGTTTGATCTGTGTCTACCCTGTTTGCAGTGTCTTCTAAAGTGCCTGTCAGGTATATTATTAAGACATGCTTTAAATTAAACCCTTTGCTTCATGAACATTCGTGTAAGAAATAATGACGTCATGAATATTAATTAGATTTGTTTTTATAACGGCATATGAATACAGGAAATGTTGGCCAAGGTAGAAATTGTAGAGTCATATCTATATTAGTTCATAAGCACACAGAGCAGACACTGATATTGGTCCATGCTTATAAAGCTTTTAGTTGAGTCTGAGTTTCGTTCTCAAGCATTTGATTGGTCAGATTTGAGTTCTCAAGCTTTTGATTGGTCAGATTTGAGCCAGAGGCTCAAATCTGACCAATCAAAAGCTTGAGAACGTACTCAGACTCAACTAAAAGTTTTATAAGCATGGACCCAGAAGGCTCCTACAGGATCCGTCTGATCTGAGTCTATTCTTTTTGCAAATGCGTAGAAAGGCTTATAGAGTAAAGGGTTAACCCTTTCAGGGCGGAACACGACACACTAACATTGGAGATTCAGATGAAAGGGTTATTTTGGAAACCCTCTCACCAGGTTATGAACTGCTTGTCATGTTAAACATTTCTTAAAATGATCATGGATATTCACGGTAAGCTTGAACTTTTCGAAATTTGATTTTGAAATAGTCAATTGGAAAGGTCAGTATTAAAATGGTTAATGAAAATACAGTAAAACCCCTCTGAGACGGAATTCCAGTAGAGAAGAATTTAGATACTTTTAGGCAGGGTCTGTTTAATGCAATGTGAAAGTTATGCAAAAAACTCCCAGAGGAGCTTTCTGCTTGACTTTCACCCTGTATTAAGCTGCCACCTGTCTCCATGGCCGATATATTTTCAAATTTAATGTACGGTTTAGAAGGGGTTTACTGTATATCATCACATGATGTACGCTCTAACTATCCTCCTTAAACTTACACTCTGTCAGTAATCAGCTGAATAAAACATTACAAGTAATAATTATATAATTCTCGATATATTAATCCTTTGACCCATTCCCACATACTGACGCCTTTTGACGCCTCTGTAAAAGTCACGTTTTGAAGCCATTGTGATAAATTGATCAGTAAATGCTCTATTTATCACAATGGTTTCATAGCTACACAATTCTAAAAAAAATCATTTTCTCCAGTAAATGCTCTTTTTTGGTAGATTTATTCAAAGGGGTTGGATATAAAAATAGCCTATGATGTAATGGTTTAAGTCCCATACCATAAAAGGTATCTACTCATCAAAACTGAAATTTGAAACCATCCATTTTTTTGTGTGCTGGTGAAAACATTTGACATTGATTAGTGATGAAATTCTTCTGGATCCCTCTGATATAGGTCTACTTTGTTTGCCTTTATCCTATACGCGATCTTACGGGAGTCTGTGTGTGAAATGTACCTGAAATAAAGACAATGAGACATTTAAATTAGAGATAATGCGTGGGTCGTTTTGGTGACAATACATTATTTTCGTCTGTCGCCATGGAAATGAATTATACACTCTATACTTATATTTGCAAAAATGTAAAACATAAAGTATGAGCTAGACAATGATAAAGGATTTTCAGAAATTTATATCGCGAGAATATTGATTAATACACAAAGAGATACCATGTGAGAACTATTTGGTTAACTCTTTGCACGCTAGCGGCGAAACCGTGTTTACTTATGCAAACAGTTTGGATCCAGATGAGACGCCGCATGATGCGGCGTCTCATCAGGATCCAAATTGTTTGGCACGTTGACCATATTTTAGCAAATAAATGAGAAAACATATAAGAATTGAAGTAGAACACACTTGTTGCAGATGAAAAATTACTTAGTATGCACACAGCTAATAAACATAGGGGTCTCAAAGAACAGGTAGCTGCATTCTTACACATTTGACAGGTAGCTGCTAAAATATATGCCTTCTTACATTTTTATCATGTAGCTGCTATATAATATACATTCTTACACATTTAGCAGGTAGCTGGTAAAATATATATGCCTTCTTACACCTTTAACAGGTAAATGCTAAAATGTATGCCTTCTTCCATCTAGAATATAATAGGAGTCGTCTGATCAGGGTCTACTTTGTTTGCATATTGAATGATATACAGTAGAGCCTGTCTTAAGCGACCATTAAAAAGAGGTGTAATTATGGGCTCGTACGGCAGGTGGCAGCTTCATGCAGGTCAAACGTAACACAGTAAGCTCCTATACGAGCTTTCTGCATTACCTTTGCCCTGCATCAAGCAGTCGCCTGCCTTAACCCTTTCCCTCATATAAACGTGTTTTCACGCATTTGCAAACAGAGTAGACCCAGATCAGACGGCTCCTGAATAGGCGCTTAAGACAGGTTCTATTGTGGAGTAAAAGAACAGACTCTTATCAGGTGGCTCCTACAGGAACAAATGTGTGAAAAAGTGTTTATGTGAAGGAAAGTGTTAAAGAATATGCTTTTTCCAAAATCTACAGGGACTGGTTTAAATTTAAAAGCAAAAAAAGGCATATCAAATTTTGAATTTAAATCTTGCAAAACAAGAATGCCTTCAAACGATGTAAATAATTATAAATCGTTTTTAGTCAATTCGGTTTAAGAATAGGTCGTTCAACCACTGGTGCTATATTTGTTTTTGTTGTGAATTACATGGTGAAAATAAGTACTCAGCTTGCGATTTAACCCTTTCCCTCATAACAAGTTTTAAGCTACGTCTTACCCCCTTTTCTCATACAATCATTTTTGCAAATAATGTAGACCCAGACCAGACGGTTCCTGTAGGAGTCGTGTAATCAGGGTCTAATCTGTTTGCTTATGAAATTATAATACAGTAAAACTTCTCTATAACGGCCACTAAATTACTTCAAGTAGTTTGTGTTAAATACAGGTGGCTGCTTAAAGCAAGATTAAAGTAAAACAGAACGATCCTATAGGAGCGTTCTGTTTTACTTTCACCTTGCTTTAAGTGGCCACCTGCCCTAAATACCAAATAATTAACACACTTTAGTGGCCGTTATAGAGAGGTTCCACTGTAGATCTGACTCTTTAGTTTTTCTTCCCATAGCAAACCATCCTGTGTACCTATGCCATTATAAAAATCAGCTAATAAATATTTATGGTGTCATTTTTTCTAACATGAATATTCATAAAAAAATGGGTATATTGACTGAAAGAAAACGAGCATTCGATATTAGTTATCGTAATGGACCGTTTTATGCATTTCATACGCTTGACAATATATGTACAGTTAAACCTCTCTATAACGGCCACTAAATTACATCAAGTAATTCATGTTAAAAACAGGTGGCTGGTTAAAGCAAGGTGAAAGTAAAACTGTTTTACTTTCACCTTGCTTTATCCAGCCACCTTCCCTAAATAACAACTAATGAACACAATTTAGTGGCCGTTATAGAGAGGGTTTGCTGTATAACACTAAGACGTACATATGCTTTGTATTGAAAGGTTTGTCACGAATTCGCCAAAGAAAGAAAGATAATGTCCTCGATCCAATTTTTTCTATTCTTAGATCTTGAATTATTCTTACTTGCCGGAATAAATTTCGCTCGAAGACATAAGTTTATACCAATATTATTTGCTGACGCTATACTTATGTTTTGCAGTTCGATTTCAAATTTACAAAGTACTACTGTGCATCACGGGGGCTATGCAGAAGTACGGTCAGGCAGTTAAGGGAAAGAGGTCCTGTCAGAAATAAGGAAAAATAGGTTTTCACTAATATCCCATCAGGAGTGATTGATACATTAACCCTTTATTGAACAAATGTAGATCCAGATCAGACGAAACCCGAGGGAGCCTTATGATCAGGGTCTGTCATGTGCACTTATTGAATAGTAATACAGTAATACCTCTCTAAATCGGAATTCTAGTGGAGAAAAAATAGATACGTTTAGGCAGGTAGCTGCTTAATGCAGGGTGAAAGTCATGAGCAAACTCTTCAAGGAGCTTTATGCATGACTTTCATCCTGCGTTAAGCTGCAATCTGTCTCCAAGACCGATATTTATACTAAACTGACCGTCCGGTTTAGAAAGGTTTTACTGTAGTCTACACTGTTTGCTGATAGGAATTTCAATATAAAAGAAAACGAAATTGGAAATTTAGGCCAGGCATCCCTTAGATCAAACACGGACTAATCCAATATATACACATGGAAGAATCCATTGGGCGCAAATGGTTAAGCAAAAACATTAACTTGCAATTAATTTCAAAACTCTACACACACTACATGTCAAATGCACGAACCGTTTCATTAAAATCTAATAACAGCTTTTTGATGTACATTATTCCTCGATCTGAACCCTGTACTCCACGAATATTTATTTATGTAAGAAATAATGACACCATGAATATAAATAAGATTAATTGTTATAATAGCTCATGGACATTTAGGCAATGGCAGATACTATATAATCATAGTCATTATATTATATCATATGCACACAGAGCGGACCCAGATCAGACGGCCCATACAAAGGAGTAGAACGACGTATTTATGGAGTAAAGGGTTAAGATATAATTCTGGAATGTGAGGGTTAACAAACGCATAAAGCAGTTTAAAAAGTTGTTATTTTACTCTTCATTAACCACAGCATCAGATTCCATTCCATAATTGCTAATTGCAGTCTAGAGACTGATCTCTTCTTGGATAAAGCTATGTTTGTGGTAGATAAAATCTCAATACAAATTCAACTTTCTATCTACGAATGTAGGTTTTGCTTAATTATCTAAGTAATTTGCACACGACAGTACTATCTCAACCACACAAAAAACTGTCGTCTGAATTTCTTGCAAATCTGAAAGTTAATGTTATTTGTTTTCTATTTGTTTTTTTCTCTAGTTCAGCCAGGATGTCAAACAGTTTGGATCCTGATGAGACGCCGAATTACTCGTCGTCTCATTAGGATCCAAACTGTTTGCATAGGTAATCATAAATCTGCCGCTAGAATACGCATCTACGCATGTGTCCAAGGTTATAAAACTCCCGTGTCTGAGTCTGAAATCATTCTAATGTATCTGATTGGTCAGGTTCTGACCAATCAGATGCTTGAGAATGATTTTAGACTCGAACGAAAAGTTTTAAAACCTCGGAGTCTGGTCACATTGAAAACAGTGTGAAAACTGTATTGAACCCTTATCTTGCTAGGTCAAGCCTGTTTGACACTAGCAAAAACTTTGACCCAGAACTGAGCTGAGTCACTCAATGATTCATCAGGGTACAGGCTGTTTTTACCTCATAGGCTATTTTTCAGAACAGCCTCTTTGAATAAATCTACCGAAAAGGAACATTAACTAGAGAGAAAGGATTTTTTTTGAAATTTTGTAGTTTGAAATTATTGTGACAAATAGAGCATTTGCTCCTATAGGAGCAAATGCTTTATTTATCACAATGGTTTCACAAAGTGACTTCCATAGAGTCGTCAAAAGTCGTCAATATGAGGGACTGGGTTAAACTTGAATTATAGGATATCGCCGCTATTCAGTCTATAACAGGTCTTACCTGGTGTGATATTTGATTTTAAAACATGTCTTAAGTTGCACTTATAGTAGTAACACCAGGGTATTGGTTTTAATTTGTCACATTTTGAAGAAGTGTTTGATTTCAGCTAGGTTTTATATTGTTGGTGTTTCCTGTGAACAGTGGCAATTTGAATAGAGACATTAAGGCATTTGTTATGGTGTTACACCATAAGCCTCAAAGATGCATAATGTGATTGTAACTGTGATAGTCTCTTATAATTCGAAATGAATGGCATTGTACAATTTGTATTGCTTATAATTCTATGCACTGTAGTAAACCCCCTCCAAACCGGAATTCTAGTAGAGAAGAATTTAAATACTTTTGAGCAGGTGTCTGCTTAATGCAGGATGAACGTCACACAGAAAGCTCATAGAGGAGCTTTCTACATGACGTTCACCCCGCATTTGACTGCCGCCTGTCTCATACTAAATTTATACTACAACAGCTCTTAGTTTCAGAAGACTTAATATTTACATCAAGATAAAATTAAGGCAAACGCTAACATATTTCTGGCCATTCTTTACGCACGAATATAGACAAATCACTATTTTGGACGTGTTTCAGAAAATTGTTTTTGAAATAATAATAATGTGTATGACGTCATATAGAATGTATATAAGTACTCCTGTGCATTTTGTTTCTTTCAGAGTACATTGCCCAAGCGACCGGGCTTAAGACTTTCCCCGCTATTCTGTACCTGACTCACATTTTAACCCTTTACCTCATGGGCTATTTTTAGATACAACCTCTTTGAATAAATATACCAAAATGGAGCATTAATTATAGAAAAAGTAAAAGTTTAGAATTTTGTAGTTTGAAACCATTGTGATAAATAGAGCATTTGCTTTTATAGGAACAAATGCTCTATTTATCACAATGGTTTCACAATGACTTTTACAGAGTCGTCAAAAGTCGTCAATATGAGGGAATGGGTTAAAAGCGCTTTTCTTGTATGAAAAGAGCGCTAAATAAATGTGGCGTAATTATATTTGCAAATAGCTTTGATCAAGAAGAGACGCGTCGGTATCTCGCCAGGATCTAAGCTGTTTTACACCTGGCCAATAGTTTCTCAAAAGCTTGATCAGGGAAAAAGTCAAAATTGCACCTGATCCAGATTTGAACTGATAGTAATTTTGCCACAGCAGAGTAAGGGTTAATTATGAAAGCATTAACCATTACTCGTGTAATGGACAATGACAAAAATGAATATTTATCTGCTCAATTTTTATTATGTAAATTTTTCAAGGGAATGCTTTGCTATGGCATTTACTTTAGAATGATGTCTATATCATGTCAAAAGCAAACAGAGCAGTCCCAGATCAGACGGCTCCTATAGGAACCGTCTGATCTGGGTCTACTCTGTTTGCAAATGCGTGAAAAGGCGTTTATAAGAGGGAAATAACTAATTACTTGTACTTCAATAAAAAAGCTTAAGCTGGTAACTCCGTAGGTCACATTTCAAATTAAAACACACCGCCGTTTCATTAGAAATATTTTCCCCAGTGTTTACGTTGATTCTCGCTTGGGAACGTCTGGTATTCAT